>LGRX02033595.1:0-104891 GCA_001247695.2 Cymbomonas tetramitiformis | reverse complement strand
CGCTTTTCCAGAAATAAAAGATGCGCACAAAAGGGCAGTCACAGCAGCAACACGACTTGGGCATTCTCAGCAGCATTGGGCGCACAGTTGGGCAGTCACAGCAGCAGCGCTTTTCCAGAAATAAAAGATGCGCACAAAGGGCATTCACAGCAGCAGCGCTTTTCCAGAAATAAAAGATGCGCACAGTTGGGCAGTCACAGCAGCAGCGCTTTTCCAGAAATAAAAGATGCGCACAGTTGGGCAGTCACAGCAGCAGCGCCCCGCGGTCTTATTGATGCCGCCGCGGGGAAAGGGTACCTGCAACTTTCAGTTAAGCATACAGCAGGGGTTCTTGGGGCCGCTCCCATGGGTTCTTAGGTCCCACTCCTTCACAAGCGTTTCACGGGACGGTGCCCGCCGGTTCTAGGGTCCGGATTCCCTTGTCGTTGAGGGGTTCGAGGTTGGCATGCACTACATGCAAACAGGCGGAGTGCAAAAGTTGACAGAGCGTACCCTTATCCGTCGCGTTTGTTGAAGCGTAGGAACCTGCGAGTGCACAGAATTGCATAAAAAATCTTACAGCGAGGCAGGGTTCGGGTAACACACGCAAACACACGCAAAAAAGAATGCATGCACGCTGCGCAGCCGGGGCGCACTTGGTCAGAATTATGTCGTAGCAGCTGTTGCTGAGGAATTTTGTGGCAGGCTATCGTGACACCATGCGTGGGCCCACACGCGGCACGCCGCCATCGGTATCGTCGAATTCAAAATGAGCGGGCAACCAGATCGGCATTTTGAACGAATAGTATTGGCGTCGTCCGCTAATTCCACGAAACTGTGAACACCCGATTATGGCCAATCATGCGCCCATCTACACGTTCAATGAACCTACTACCTTAATTGTATGAAAAAGTGACGATTAGAGTCTAGGAAATATTCGGATCTGACGCCCACAGTATTCAATTTTCAATCGAACGACAACCTGATTTTCTATTAGAATCTAGGAATCTTTCGAGAAATAGGTACCTATGTAGAGTTCAGTGATTCAGTCTGTCTTGTGTCTCAGCATTTAGTCGCGATTTTTTCTTTGAACGTAGTCGCGGCCCCCCTCGCGCCTGGCAAAGCCTAACGTGAGCACGTCACCGGAGCGAGGGGGGCTATAAGCATTGACACCACCAGACCCAAGTGGGTCAGGCGGATCCCAAAGTGGAGCGGCAAGACTCTCAAATTGCAGAGCCGCTGAGGTCGATTGAGAAAAGAACGGTTCCACATCCCGCGGCGGCATCGACGAACCAGTAGTAATCACGGACGGGCAAAAGGAATCCAGTAATGCACCACCAGGATGAACCGCACCGTAGCCGTAGGTGGCTCCGGGCTCAACCAGGCCCCTGACACCACCGCCGACCACGAGTGTCGGCATCGCCGTAGCACTGAATACAAATGTAGCCACCATGAAAAGAGTGAGAGCAAACTCGCCGATGCCAAATGGTCTGGAGCCTCTGGGGACTCCGAACCGCCGAAATGCCGCAGCTGCCGGCGGTGCACCCCCTTCAACTTCAGTCAGGCAGACTCCATCGTCATCGGAATCACACACTTCAACAGGCTCAGGGTCAATGTCAAGCCAGTCAGGGTGGACAGCGTTGAATGTTTTGAATGAATCGTCAGCAGAAGCCATCGGGCCGAGAGCCAGAGAGGCAGACGGCGGCACGAAGGCGGCACTGCTGACCTCATGCAAGCCAATCGTCCTACCATGCACGGGTGCAGAGGCCTTCGGCAGCAGCTGCTTGCTGGCAGTCGGCTCAGCGACACCACCAGCAAGCGGACCGCTGACCTCAGCAAATGCAACACGGCCAATGGAAAGATGCTCAGCAGGTGCAGTCTCAGCAGAGGCAGCAGCATCCTTGAACTGCTGCAGAGCCGTAGGCTCTGGAGCAAAGGAATGCGCAGACAGCTCACAGATTTCAGGTTGCCCCACAAGAGCACACAAGTGCTCCATGGACCCCTCATCCCCAGCGTCATAGTACCGCTGAAAACGAAGGGCAAGCACGTCGGAGTCATAAGACTCGACGGCTTGGCAGTAGGACGCCGAAATGGACATCGGGTGAGTGTCCTTGTGAGGACACTCACTCAGCCAATGCTTTGACCCAACGGCGCGGCACTTCTCGTGCCTGCACGTTGGGACAAAGGTGCCAGACCGCTTGTCAAAAGCCACCTCCGAAGAGGCGGAATGAGCAAGCGGTTGCACTCCAGGTCGGTGGAAGCCGCGCGGAGTGTGTTTCCCATGAGGTGGCTTGGAGCCACCCTTCTTAAGGGAATCCACATCCCGCTGCAACTTGACCAACTGAGAACTGAGCCGCTCGATGGCCGAAGCCAGGCCAGTGTCAGTGGTGCAAGACGCTACGGACATGGGGCGCCCCGCAGTGCGCTTGCCCGAGAGCCGCCCGCAGCGGTACTGCTCGCGCACGCGCGCCTGCAGGGTGAGCAGACTTACAGCCGCACGCTGGTCAGCTCGAGCAAACGAGTCAACCAGCGTGGCGTAAGCCGGTCCAGACAGGGCAGAGAGGAATTGCCTTTTAACAGCGTCTTCGGGCAGCGTCTGCAGACGCTGCGCATCCCGAAGACAACTGTTAAAAAGACGAATGCCAGAGTCAGGGTCACTTTCATCTGAAATTCTCACGTCAAGCAGCTCAGTCAGAGACTCGAACGGAGTCGAATCATCAGCGAGCATACGCACCACCTCGAGGGTGGCACGTTTGCCGTCAGCAGGAACATCGGCCCCAGAAGCCTCCACCCAATTACGGGCAGGAGACCCTGGCGCAGTCAGCAGCAACAGCACAGAATACAACAGCTCATTTGCAGCAGTCATGACAGGGACATCGGCAGCAGACAGCTCAAACAGGGGTGCAAGTGCCTGCGACTGCAGCGTGAAAAGCTGCTGAATCTCGGAAACCAGCTGCGAAAAAATGTCCGAAGCCGACGATTCATTGCCATGAAATTTTGCTGTCTTGTCTCCCAGAACTTTAGTGGCTGCTGTCTTCGCACATTGAACATCGAAAGAATCCTTTCGCAATCGCTGAACGAGCGTTGCAGCCGCAGCCGATTCATCAGCCGAAGCCAAATGCGGCGTTGTAGGGGTAGCCGAATTCAGTGCCCCAACATCATCGAAAATAGTCGCTAACTTACGCGCCCTAGCGCGTGTACGTGGTCTAGGCGTTGTGTCCATTTCTAAAATGACGGTGAGATGGGATTGCGGGCTAGCGGTGCGACAGTAATGGACAATCTCGCAGCGGCCATTTCCTGCAGGAGTCTCAGCAAGCAACAACATAATCAAGCAGGTCATGAGCCGAGTGGCTAATCGTGGGAGCGACCCACAAAACGCGGAGTGTCCTGCCCGCTGATCAAACGGAACGTAAAGTATAACCATACTCAGCGACGATACTCTGCCGAATAAATGCCGAAAAAACTGATCTCCACTTCAAAAGTAGGCCATACTGCGGAGAGAAGACCACTGTCTAAGGGGGCGCCCACCCCATCTCTGTGTCAAAACTTAGCCAATCATGGCAACAGCTCGGCGCTGTGCCATCAGAATTACTAGGGAAGTGGTGACGCGCATAACCTGCGAGAACAGGTGTTCCGCTCGGGTAAAACAAACTGGCTAAGCTCCCATAATCAGTCCGGCCGAGTGCTTTTATCATGCATCTCGGAAACCCGGATAATACGAAGTGATGACTGACAGTACAGTACTACTGTACTGTCATCCTAGCTACTAGCGGAGTCACAGTTCCGATCAGAGACGGGTCAGGCTAGGGGCTATCAGAGCCCATAATAATAACCCTGAACCTAAAGTCCAGCAGTACCATACACTGCACATCACCAAGCATTCATCATACATGTTAAGATTCACTGACTCAAAGTGAATAAATTAACTATATTATGTATGATAATATGGATCCCACTTCCAAACACATGTGCGTGGAAGTGTCAGTGATGGCGATACATAAGGGAACAGGATAAGAAACCATGCTGAAGGGCTGGATGGAGAATATCTCCAGACCCGAAGGCATTATACAATGCTCAAATAAGCAGCTGGTCACTGCTGAGCATTGTCCACTCGTCTCACATATCAGCTGGAGCAACTACAACAAGTACATTGCATTTATGATAGTTGATTCAGAATTGATCAGCTCAATTTGCATGTAACATACAGATCAGTTTTCATATGATTTCTGACAATAGTATAAAGGACATTCACACACACATAAATGTGTTGTGTGAAGTTGCTGTGATTGTATCCAGCAAAGTCCAGATTTGTTCCAAATGAGATATATCACTTTGATAAATCTTAAGAGCACAGACCTATGCTCAAACAAATCATAGGTTGAGAAATATCACTAAAGTGGGTGTTTCCACTTAAGTTGATTAATATATACATAAACCAGAAAAGTACATTTGCTGTGCATGGGTTTAAATCAGTAAAACCCAGAATGCTGTCAACTGTAAATGTTGATATACAGCACAACTCACTTATTTGCTATGAAAAAATGTCATATGCAAAAGTGAAGTTCCTTGTAATGATTCTGTACTTACATTTCACATTTACACTGAAATATGTCACCACAGCAATATTTCAGACAGCTGAAAAAAGCTATAAAATGGGTGAAAAAGCTCCACGTTTAATTTCAAAATGAAAATTGTGTGCCCATTTTATGTAAGATTATGATTTTATACCTATTAAGGTATCAGAAAATCATAATGACACATGTCATATCAGTGTGACACCCTAAAATATTAGGTGTTGAATATATATGGGTAACGCTATTGCTATGGCAATAAATCGCTCAAAATGCTCTACGTTAAATACGTAAAACAACATTTTGAAAATTTCGGATTGATTTTTTTTGCTAAAATGAATATTTATATATCAAATAACAATCCTTGATTTATGCAGCATGTGTAACGCCCTGTAACAACCCTAAAATTAAATGTGTGTAACAGGGGTGTAACGTACCTCCTAAAAAACACTTTACGTTTATGTGGGTATTAAATGCAGTTTTGCTTAAAAATCTTTGCAAAAACGTTATACTGCTTATTTTTTACCTGTATTAGGGTTACTGATATCAAGTAACACCCTAAACACTGTATTGAGTAACAGGGTCACTGTAACTATATATGCTCTAAAATGCCAGTTTTATTTCGTAAAACTTCGTTTTTTGGCATTATTATATCATGCTAAATCATCATAGACATGATAATACTATGGGCAACAACCCAAAAACTGCAGGGCTACAACCCAAGGACTGTAGGGCTGCAACCCTAAAACTGTAACAGCTGATTCCTATAAGGAATGCATGCTGAATGAGGTATTGGCAATTGACAACTGCCACTGTATCACACACTTCCTTGAGGGGGGAAGAAGGTGGATATATGTACATGCATAACCTCATCATAATATACAGATATACCATATATAACATAGGTATATATATATCTTCACACACTCAGTTAGCTGAAGAGATTTTGGTGTTGTGTTTTGTCTTTATTAGATGGCAGAAGCAGAAGATCCAGATATTCCACCCATCAATGCAGATCCGTCTACATGGTTCTTTGACATCTTAGGCTCATATGATGCATACAGTCGTTTCAAGATCCCGAAATGGCACGCTGGTTATGATAATACCCAGACCAGATTCGACAAGATAGGGTTCTTCGACAATATCAGCCGAATGAAGCCTGATATGAGCAGATATCGAGATCCTGAAAACGAGCCTCAGGAACCAGATGAAGAATATACTGCAGACAATCCTCCAATGATTTTCACAGATCCAGATACAGCACCAGCACCATCTCCATCCAGTTTGGTTCCCAAAGTGAAAATGGCACCACCAAACCAGTACAAATCAGGAATGGACGCAGAGGTTTGGTTGGAAACCGTGGATAGATACTTCCAATTCACGTATCCAGGAGTTCCAGATAAAGACTTGATCACAGTTTTCCTGACCTTCATACAGAATAATGATCGACACTATTTCCAGGTCGTGGCAAATCAACCAGATGCCACATTTGCAGGAATCAGAGGGATTTTCCTCAGACAGTTTGGTAACCCCCATAAAAGATCAGTGGCTAAAAAACACCTAATGTCACTGAAACAGGAAAACCAGACTTTTTCAGATTATCTACGCACATTCACTTCACTGGCTGCACTGGCAGCAGTTGAACTGGAAGATGTGTTGATAAAGGACAGATTCGTCAACAGCGTAGATCCGGAACTTCGCAGACAGTTTCATTTACGATTCCTGACAGAGACAGAAAGGAATAATATGTCGTGGTCACTAACCACACAGATATTGCTCGACTTGAACTATGTTGTTCATTCGAAGCAATCAGAGACTCTTCATTATCGAGGGCAGAAGGAACAGTCATCTGGAGGGCCAGCCAAAAAGGATAAGGACAGAGGACGTGGCAATAAGCCATATGACAGATCCAAAAATCAGAATTGGAAACAGAATGACAGTCAGAAGTCCAATCAGAATAGGAATAAAGGAAAAAGTGGCAAAGGCAAGGGAAAAGGAAAAGGAAAAGGACAATCACAGAAACAGAATCAGAATAAGACTTGCCATCGTTGTGATCGACCAGGTCACATCGAGAAGGATTGTTGGGCCACCACTACCAATGATGGAAAGCAGATCAAAGGCAAGCCACCAGCACAGAATCCCTTTCAGAATCAGAGACAGCCACAGAAGAATCAGGGTGCAAAAGATGGGTCTAACAAACTCATTAACACAATCAACACCCTGGTCAAGGAACTAAAAAATCAGCATAGTATCAATGCAGCAGTTGCAACTTCAGATCCAGCAGCTCCAGTTCCAGCAGCTCCAGCTCAGGGAAACTCTCCGGGTACTGCACAAGTACCGGTGATGAGAGCACCCCGAGGGTAGATCAGCCAGAAAATGCCACTGAAGCAAGTGGCCAGATTGAGAGTATTTCAGAGGAAGTCCTATCCAGACTGACACTACAGTTTCAGCAGATGGATAATCCCACAGAAAACATCGCACAGATGCAATCTCAGACAGCACAGCTGAAATCGCAGAAAAAGCTGTTGCTGTATAAGGGGAAAGTCCATGGACAGAATACTCACATTTTGGTTGATCCAGGAGCCACATCATCTTTTATCGACAGACAATTTGCTTCTCAGCTGGGTATATCACCATCAGATTCATCATCATTCTCAGTGGGGTTGGCTGGAGGAAGCCAATTACCCTGTACATCCTATCTTCCCAATGCTACATTCACGCTGGGCAAGTATAAGGATTCAGTAGATCTCTACATCATTGACATGAAACCATTCACTGTCATTCTGGGTCAAGATTGGTTGGAGAGGAGGAATCCACATATTGACTTTCAGACCAAAAATCTGACGATCACTAGGAAGCATTCATCAGGCTCCAGTATTCGCACAGTATTGTCCAGAGTTGAGCAGACTCCAGACTCAGATGGCCTTCCTGAAATGGAATTGGTCAGTGCCACCACTATGAGGAAACATCTCCGTCGCATTCGATCCAGTGGTTCGGCTGAAGAAGCCGTAGCATATCTCTTTTTCCTCTCCGAGGTCGATGGTGAATTGGTCTTTGCAGCAAGGCATGGAATCAGTTGGAACAAGCAGCATCGATGGTTTTTGATTATTCCAAAATTTTCATTGATTGATAGTGATATTCTAAATTATCCTATCAATAGATTTTGATAAAAGAAGCCAGCTATCGATTGATTGTGATTTTAACATTAAACTATCAATTGATTGTAATTCTAGCAAATGCACATCAATTGATTGTGAATTCTACCAAGGCTATATCAATTGATATGATACCCAAAAATTGCTACACCGTGATATTGCAGGCTATGTATTTCAACAATAATTGCTAATTACTATATAATATTTTTTTGTGAAGGGACTACGTGGTCCTTTTGCCACCCGCTCTGCCTTAATCTCTCGCACCGTGTAAACGATATCATCACTGCCAACAAGATCGAAAGGGGTTTGCTGCGTCCGTATGATGGGGCCTTTCCCTTGGGCGACCAGTTTCACATGGTTAGGCTTACTTCCACGTCCACGTTTACCCATCTTGATTCACACGGCGTACACGGGAAGTCAATAGTTCTATAGTTGAACTGTAAAATGATGTCCAGGTCGTGGCCAGAAATTTTAATTTTTGAATTCCACCAAATCGAGTCGAGAGCCTCCAACACACACCCTCCAATCTGAGGATGGGCGTCATTTACATGTTTATTGGTTCATCTCAAACACACTTCAGCGAAGCCAAATTAGCGACGAATGAAATGCCTAAAATTCAGGAATGAAGGATCGGTTAGGGAGTTATATACTACATATCGATATGTGGTTGCGTGTCACATGCAAATATCAATCGATTCTGATATGTCCCACGGTCACGATCAATCGATTGTGATAATGCAAATCGAGAATCGATCGATGGTGATAATTCGGATCAGGCATCAATCGATTGTAATTCTCGGAGGTGGGTATCAATCGATTGTAATATTCTGATTGTGCATCAAATAGGCATCAATTGATTCTGATATTCTGATATATTGATGGTATCAGATTATCAAACAATTGATTCCATGCCTTGCTTTGCAGCATCAGACTCAGACACCACAATGGAAGACCCCGAGGTCACAGCAGCACGTGATCAAGTGAGAGAAGACTTTTCAGACGTTTTCCAAGAGGATCTTCCGGCTGGTCATAGGCCAGAGCGGTTTGAAGGTGGATATCATAGAATCGACATCGAACCTGGACATAAGCCTCCTTCACAACCAGTACGCACCATTCCAGCACCCATGATGGAGGAACTCAAACGGCAAATCATCAAATATGTCGAGTTGGGTATCCTTCGTCCATCATCATCGCCATATGGATGCCCAATCATTTTCGCTCCTAAGCCAGGGGGAAAGTGGAGGATGTGTTGTGATTATCGTGCCCTGAATAACATCACCATCAAGGACACGTATCCACTACCACCACATGACACCCTACTAGAGCAGCTAAAGGGATCAAGATGGTTCAGTAGATTTGATTTCAACCAGTTCTTTCACCAAATCCCCATTCATCCGGATGATATACATAAAACTGCTATTCGCACCAGATACGGTTCTTATGAATGGACAGTTATGCCTTTCGGATTGACCAATGCTCCTGCAACAGCACTTCGTGTAGGAAATCGGGCATTTTTCGACTTCATCGACCAGTTCCTTGTCATATTCATGGACGACACTATCGTATACAGTCCAGATTTTGACAGTCATGTGAAGCATGTTCGACAGTTCCTCCAGCGTTGCAGAGATCACCAGTTTTTCATCAGGCCTTCCAAGGTGGAGTTGTTCGTTAAATCTATAGATTTTATCGGACATCACATATCTGAAGCAGGCCTATCCATCATCGAAGACAGGATCAGAGCAGTCATGGCAATTCAGCCTCCAGTGTCTTATGGTCCTACCGTTGGAAAGCAGCCTCTACGCCGTATGGCTAAAGATGGCAAGTCATCCCTTCGGTCATTCTTGGGCATGGTTGGTCAATTTAGGAGATTCATACCAAAGTTCTCCAAAGTTGCCGAACCTCTCAATCGTCTCCTTAAAGATAATGCAGAGTTTGTCTGGGAAACTGAGCAGCAGCAGGCATTTGATAACCTCAAAAGTGCCATCTGTAACGCTCCAGTATTACAACTTCCAGATCAGAAACTGCCATCTATTTTGGAGGTCGATGGATCAGGCACACACGTTGGCCAAGTATTACTCCAGGATCAAGGAAAAGGTATGAAGCCATGTGGCTATCACAGCGTCACTCTATCCGATACACAGAGACGTTGGCCTATTCCTGAGATCGAGCTATTTGCCATTGTGGAAGGCTTCCGATTCTTTCGCCACATCTTGTTGGGAGCTCCTGAGACTATTGTACGCTCAGATCATCAGCCACTGGTTTATTTCCAGACCAAATCCACACTGAGCCCCAAACAGGCACGGTGGTTGGATGAGCTCTCTGAGTACAACTTCCGTATAGAGCACATTGCTGGCGAGAAGAATAAGGTTGCAGACGCACTCACGCGTATCTCTACACTTTTTGAACTTACTGATTGTCTTCAACACATGGACATCAGTGAAGTCATTCCATCCGCAGATCCTACATTCATTGCTCTTATATCTTCTTCATCAGCTCATCAGCTACACGACATCATTATATCCGAATATGATCGTGACACATTTGCACAGACTATTTTGGCTAAGCTGACATCATCGACTTCATCACAGTCAGTCAGCAGCTACAGCTTCGAGCTCATTCAGGGGTTGATCTATCGTAAGACCATATATGGCAGACAGCTGTACATTCCACCAACAGCTAAAGTCCCCACAGATGACGGTGAGATCACACAACTTCGCCACATTCTTCTTCATGAGTGCCACTCAGCCACTATTTCTGGTCATGTAGGCAAAAATCGCATGCTTCATCTTCTGCGTAGCCGGTATTATTGGCCAGGAATGACAACGGCAGCTATCAAGTACATTCGGGAGTGCCCCGTTTGTCAGCGCCAGAAAACGAGGCGACACAAGCCTTATGGTCAGGCACACATACGATATTCTGTGCCTAAGACAAAATGGCTTGATGTATCTCTTGATTGGATCACTGATCTGCCTATCACCACTAATGGGCACGACAGTATATTTGTGGTAATGTGCCAATTCTCTCATCGTTGTCATCTCATTCCCTTCAGCATGACCTGGACAGCTCAGCATACTGCTTCTATATATATGCAGCATATCTTCAAGCTCCATGGTCTTCCGAGGAACATCATCTCAGATCGAGACACCAGATTCACCTCTACATTCTGGCAAACACTGTGGAAATCTACTGGTACGAGATTGTCCATGACATCGTCACACCATCCACAGTCGAATGCTGCCAATGAGAGAAGCCATGCCTTCATTGAGGACATCCTCAGGTAAATTTCAGATTGTTGATTCATGATTTGATTTCACCATCCTCTGGTTTACAAACTGATTAGTAGCATTTTCATTTTCAGGTGTTGTTGCAATGATACTTCAGCCAATTCGTGGGAGGACAAGTTGCCTCTGGTGGAGTTTGCAATTAACAATACCGTTTCTGCATCAACTGGTTATTCACCATTTTATCTCGACTCGATGGCGCAACCACTCTCGCCTCATGATCTGGTTATTACTATCCCGCCAGAAGCTCCTGTTCCAATACAAGAAGCTATTCGAGATCATTTTGACCAGTACTCGGCTGTTCATGCCAACGCGGTAGACAACATTTTCCGAGCAGCAGAAATTAGCCAAGCCAGATTCAATAAGACTCACATGCTTAAGCAGTTCGCAGTCGGGCAGAAAGTTCTTTTACGGACCGAGTTTATTCAATGGACTGGTTTGACAGAGGCAGGCAGACACTTTAAGCAGCCATATATTGGGCCGTTCACTATTTCCAAAGTGCTTAGCCATGGACGTGCATACGAGTTAGATTTCGGAAATCTTGATATCCGTATTCATCCGGTACAGCCTGTTTCCAGATTAGAGCTGTACAATGACTCGATTCAAGCACCTTTGCCTCTGCCACAGATGATCACCGAAGAAGGGCAACCACTATTTGAGATATCACATATACTCTCGGATAAGTTCACTAGAGGTGTCAAATACTATTTAGTACGATATGCAGGCTACGGTCCTGAGCATGACACCTGGGTCAAAGCCACAGAGCTGACCAATGCAGCAGACATTATAGCTGCCTATGAAGGCTAAACATTATATTAAGCCTTATGCCCTTACTTCTTGTAATATATATTAATACATGTCGATCATCTATACAACCTTGCTCTTAATGTTTATCATTATGTTGCATTGAAGCAGGAATTGATCCTTCCTTGCTAAAGGTGTAGTGAGCCTTGTTCAAAATCATACCCTTGCACAGATACGCACACATGCGAGATATCATATCTGTGGATAAATAAAAAACTGCTAAATGCTACTTTTGCCAAAACCGTGGTTTGTCATCGGATTCTTGGCCAGTCATCCGAAGCTACTGGAAATAATGACTGAGGTAGAAGAAGTTGTGATCCTAAGTTGTGCTTGACAAACATGACTAAATAAATTTCACATTAGTACGTGGCGAATTCATTCTCACTCATCGCGATAGATGTTCGTCAAAGCGTGCGTACTGGACAAAAATATTGAGGAGTTGAGCAGACCGGTTAAGGATTATAAGTCCAATTCCGTTAAGCAGGGCCGCTCCGTTTGCATTAAAACAAGCCCCTTTGTTCGTTTATTATCGAAATCGGGCTCCCCATCACCGCCTAGGATCCTCCAAAGTAGCTTAAGGAGGGGAGGAAGAGTTGGGTGCACTATATCAGGCCGAGAATCGTTCGAATATAATTCGTTATAATCGTGGGATCATCGATCGCGCAAAGGCGACGACGGCTAGCGCAAATAATCCGTAACGTAGACTTCGGATGCTTTGAATCGTCTAGCACATACATGATAACGTGTGGATCAATCAGTAATCCAGCGTAGGATTGTATCGCGAAAACGCTCTTCATTGAACCTTGGAACGTCACTCAACGATACGATTTCCGGAAAGGTGGGCTGCATCCTAAGGACTGTATGGCTAAATGCCTAAGGTGAGGGACTAAAGTGGACTCAGTTCCCCCCAATAACCTAAAAACACCATGAGGGACGCCTCAAATCGGTGTAAGAAGACTGGTACCAGCAAGAAGCGACAACAACAAAGACATCAAAGACATATACAAAGGTATGCCCGTTGTGAGGTCACAACTCTCTTAAGAGGGGAGATCTGTCAGGGTTATGACCGATGACATATGTGTCATACATGTCATACGTGTCATACCTGTCATACATGTCATACCATGTCATGTCATGTCATGTCATATATATTATTATGACAGTCGGTCATGTCATATATTATTATGACAGTCGACAGTATGGTCGATCATGACTGTACAGGTCGAGTCGCGTCATACATTTATGACAGTCGTCAGTACGGTCGACGATGACTGTACATGTCGCCAGATGATTATGTCATATCATCAGGCATCCCTGTCATCGAGAGTTCGTATGATTGAACTCGAAGATGGCAAAGCAAAGATACATCTTGGAAACAAACCAAGAACCATCTTTAGCTTTCAGCATGCGCAGAACTCGCATGTGCAGCATGAACGAACTAGTCGTTACTACCATGCTGGTCGTTCAACCTACGTCTCGGGTTCACAACCCAATGGCGGTACCATCTAAGATGATGGGTGACGTAGGTATAAAAGTGAGGAAGCGTTGTGCTTCAGCAGATCTTCTACGGAGACTGCACTCACAAAATTCCGCTCATACGTACACTTGCATTGCTGTTCAACTTTGCAGTGTTACTTTTGTATATTGATAATATATCGCGGCGCTTGTATGTTTAGCCGTAACAGCGGTGCCAAGCCAAAAGTTTCCAAAACTCTTTCTTTTGGACATATTGGAGTTCGGGATATTTAATTGTTCCCGTAACATGGTCCATTTCGGGCTTTGCGGTCACAGCAATGGTATTCTTTTTTGAACTTGATGGACGGTACATGCTAGCTTCCGGGAGAGCGTGTAAGTATAATTCCTCATTCATTTCCTGTCTTAGGTCAGCAAGTGGAAAAAGTTTCGATGGCTGTGTTTTGATGTATGTGGTACCTTTTCCAGGGTTTAGTAGTTTAGGCTTTTCTGAGATTTCTTCAGCGATGATTTTCCTTAGTTCGCTATCTTGGGTTGCTCTAAGACTATACAAACTATTATTATGTCCTGGGCATTCGAGTTGGATGTGTTCAAAGGTGCATTCTGTATTCTGTTGGCAGTAGGGGCAGTTTTCAGTCCCGCTTTTCCCCAGTTTAAATAAGCGTGCTGGAGAGGCTTGAAGACCCAGGAGTTCTCTACTTCTAGAAGCGGTGAAAGCTTTAGGTGTTATTTTGGAAATATCTTTGGTGGGGGCGGTGTTATTCTCGTTGAGCATTCTCAGGTACTTCCCTTGGGACTGTAGAGTTCTCCAATTATGATAGTGTGAGAGTCGTTGAATTCTTCTGATGTGACTACGGATATCGCCTAAAATAGGGACCTCAAAAAAGAATAATGAGAAGGGTAGTTCCTCGGCAGGGTCGTAGCGGGAGATGTCTAAACAGCCCCCTCTGAATGAGGCTCTTTTAGCAGTACGGTCCACTCTGTCATGGACTTTGTCATTATTGTGACCCCTAATCCATTTAAGGATGATTTTACTGTGGTCTCCTTCACTGTAAAAGCCAAGTTCTTCTAGCAATAGGCGAACAGCCTGCACATCTCTGCGATTAGCTTCACGTAGTTTGTCCCGAGCACTCATGGACCTGCCATCCTTTGTTACCGCAGATATTGCTGCCATGGAGTCAATGGCATGTACCATTGGAGTAATGGATTTGAGGAGTTTCTCTTTTTGTTCTGTGAGTAGAAATCGCAGTCCCGCAATTTCAGCAGATGTGCTACTCGGGTTTTGGATATCTTCCTTGATAAAGAGCCCCGATGCGGAGAAAGTTCTTGAGGGGGGGATATTCATCTTCCGTACAAGTGGCATCCCGTTGTCAAAGTTTTTTATGGCATATGCTGCCCCACTGCATGCTGTTTTCTTTCCAGCAAATAGAGAACCATCGCTTGCCATATCATAATCTTCCATTTGTTTGCTCTTTTCGGCGTTGGGGGTGGATTCTTCTTCCGAGTCGCTAGGGCAGCTGTATTCACTTTCTTCCTCCGCAGTTTTGTTTTTCATTCTGGCAATAATGGTTTCATACTGTCTGTCTGAGATGTAATCATAGTGTGAGTTAATATCACTGACTGTAGCAAGGACAGAAGAGGGCGGGTCCATATGGTCATTATATTCGAAAATAGAACCTGCTGGAATTAGGATGCAACCGTCATTGGTGATGCTATATTCAAAGTCGTATTGAAGACTGTTGGTACCTTCGATTCTGACAAAGACATTAGGGTTTATGGCATTGTTACTGTATTCTGTATATTGTATTGACATGGCCTCTAAGTCAATATTGGTAATGTGAATAAGAGAGATGGAATTTCGGTCACCATTTCCTTTCCAATGAAATTCACCCGTGTCGGGGGTACTATGTTGTCTCTATATTGTTTCTTGACATATCTAGCCTGTGGGTCCAAATCTACAGGGTTTTGAAGCATTTCCTTTTCGATTTCGGTTAGCCATCCAGGGGGTCTATTACCATTCAGTCTGAAAAAGCCTTTACTTTCTTGCCAGTTTTTTAACATTCCACCGCAGGGAGTTAGAAAGGAGCCTGTGTGCTTGAGGTTGTATTTTTGTATTGCGGAGGTAACATTCCGACATGTAGAGTTGTCTGGGAAGGGTGGTGATTAATGTGGTTTCACCCGCTTCATTTTCAGGGTAATTTTTAGAGTCGATAGCGTATCCAAGTTTTGCCATAATGTGACCTGTACGCCTAAACCAGTTAAAGCGTTTGTCTTTAGTGTGACTGTAGGTTGCATAGTGTGATAAGGGGAAACCCGAGATGGCATTTTTACCCATTTCGTTGTTCATGTTTTGAATTATTATTTTAAGCCATAGATTGCTGTTTCTACGGTATAGTGAGATGAGGTGGGGATCAGTGATACGGTCCGTGTGGTTGTGTTGCCAATATTCGTGTTCATCCGCAGAACACAGGGTGTTCATAGTTTCGGTAATACACGACGCGGTTACAACATCAAAGACACTATCAATACCGTACCCGCCTTGGCAGACTGCTGTCCAGATTATTTGGTGATTGGTGTCAACTGGGCAGCCCAAATATTTAATTATAAACGAAGCTATCATTTTGTCTAATTCAATTGCGACATTCTTTGAGGAGTTGGCAATTGCTGAGGTAACTTTAAGGGGGTATGCCATCCTCGGAACTACAACCGCATTTATAACATATCTTAGCTGGTGTAGAGTCATGTGTTGCAGTTGGATGGATATTAAGGTAGATTTAAGTCTGTCGATAAGGATTTCCGCCTGTTTGTCCCATTCCCCATTTAGTGCAAACCATACTCCGAGATATCCGTTTACCTCTTTGCTATTGGAGAAATCGAGGAATTCTGGTGACTCAGGGGGTATCCATTTCGAATCAATGGAAGGACTTGAGTCATTTGTATTGGGCTCCAGATGACCCCCTGAGATGAGTAAATCATCGGACAGGTCATATCGCGTTACTGTTTTGCCCTGAGGTTTGATGCGCTTTCTGTAAGAGTATTTGGATTTCTTAACATTGATGGGAATACCAATGAAGCTCATAAATTCATTAACTATACCTAGCATGTCTTGAACTTCGTCTTTAGTTTTCCCCACGAGAATGATGTCATCACAAAAGAACCGTGCAAAGATATTTAAAGTGGTGTCCTTTTCTAATAGGTTTTGGGAGGGAGGAATAACATATTGTTTCCTGGTTTGTCTGGTCTATGGCGTTCCGAGTTCAGTTCATATCCATATGTGGTTCCTGTCGGGTTTACACCGTTTTTATTGATGCACGCGTGCACAAGTTCATTTGTGCTGTATCCGTTTGCTTCGAGAAGTCCTACAATATCTTTCCTGTTTATTTTCCTTTTTGTATCCTTATTTTTGTTTGTCATTCTAATTGGGTACCCTGGGTACTCATCATGTGTGGTTTCCTTGGCACCATTAAATCTAGGTGTTGGCAAAGTTGTATCAGTAGAAATCTCCGGTTTGGTGTCGTTTTGAGGGAGCTTAAATTCAGCCCATACTATCCCGTGGTCGGAGATGATATAAGGGTTTTCCTCCGTCCATCCTGTTTTAACTGTCATTTCTGCCATAGTTGTGTTGGCCATGATATGGGTGAGTTTTGCTTTTGAGTTTTTGGATATGACATGTGTGAAAATTTCCGTGTTTGGATTACGGTCCATTATCAGTTCATTAAGAGAACATCTGTCATTGTTGAAATAAGTTAAAAGATGCTTATTCTTTTCGACATGCTCTTGATATGACATGTAACTTCCACCTGACACCCGCTGATTTGGGGTAATGGTACAGTTTTTGTCACCTATCTCTACGTAGGCCTTTTTTGGATTATTTCCTGCCTTCCCTGCCCAGTCAGTAAGTGTGTCATATAATTCCACTTGTTCCTCTACTAGTGTAGCATCATTCATATAACCGCTGGCTATGTAGAGCTCAAAACCGTTATTTCCTGAAAATTTGGTCATTACTGCTCTCTTTGCATCTCCATCGATTGTGGTGACCGAGGTGGATAGTGGTAAACTTTTCGGATTCCATAGGATCATGGAACCAATGGAAGCTCTTTCATTTACATGAGACGTGCGAAATTGGATTCCTTTTTGTGTCATTAGGGTTTTAATTAATGCAAGGTTTTCAGTATTTACCTTGGTTTCTGATATACATATTATATCAGCCCGTCCGTCGATTAAAAGATTGCAGATTGTTTCTAATTTGATTAAACTGTCTTTATCTTCTTTGTGGTGTCGGAGGCCTCTCATATTCATACCCATTATAATTAAATTGTTAGAGTGTTGTGCTAGTTGTAGTTTTGTGAGTCGGTCTAATTCTTCTGACTGTTTCATGGCGCTTTTGTGTTTTGCTTTTTGTAGTATGCATCTGCCATCTGCGTCATAAATGTTCTCAATATCAAAGATTTTGTTTGTGCATTTGGTTTTAAGGATTATTCTCTTTTGTTTATGAGAGTGTTTCCTGCGGTATCCATATGTGTGGGGTTCACAAGAAGGCTTTCCTTTGCCTGAGATGAGGTGGTTATAAGCAGTGTGGGTGGATTTACAGTCTTTGTTTTCAGAATTTGGCTTTGTTGGATGTGCATCAATTTTCGGAAGGTGAGTTCTCAGTGATTGTCGTATGGTCGAAATGGCTTTGTTATTTTCGTGTTTGATTATCCTAGCTTCTCTGCCCGTTTGTGGTAGAATTCTAATATTTAGGTTTTCAAGTTCGTATAGTAGGTCTCTGTTTAATTGTGCTGCTGAGAAGAATTTAGTGTTGTGCAAGATGTGAAAGGCTTTGTGGGCTAGTGTAAAATTGAAAACCCCCATGTTATTCGGATGTACTCCCAGTTTCAAGGTTATGCGGTGCACACTTAGGTCTTGAGGGAGAAGTGTGAAAATGTATTTCTGGTATTTATTATTAGAGATATCAAACTCACAGTGAATAATCTTTCTTTCTGGAATGATGTGGACTGCAGTTGACCATATGTCATTAGTCACAAGAAGATGAATTTGAATGTTGGTGTTATCCGTGCTCGAGGTGTGGTGATATTTCCTATGCGATTCGATGGCTTCTGAAACAATTGTTTCATTAGTGGTGTGTGTCTTCCATTTCAGTCTAAAAGTTTCTATCAGAGTTTCTATCTGCTTTTTAGGTGTGGCACCTCTACGTGTGAGGATATGGTGGGAAGGTGAGGTCATATTTGGGCCGCTGATTGCGGCGTCGTTTCCAGCGTGCTCCAAGTGTTTGAGCTCCAGTGTGTTGCGGGTATTCTTGGCCAGCAGTCCTATTTCTTTCCTCATTTCTAATCGGTATTTATGTATTTCCTTTTGCATTGTTTTGTCACCATACTCCCCACTACATAAATCAGATTTTAGGTACTCGAAAAATGAGGTCTGGTGCGAACCTCTGTTCCATTGTGCCCATTTGAAGGCGGTTTTTGCTACCCATGTGCCACAGTTATATGTATCTGTTTGAAATGTATCCTTGCTAATGGTAATTGTGGATTCCTTATATTCTGTAATGGTTATGAAAATTTTCAGCCAGGTTTTGAGTGCTACCTCAATCATATTAATGGTTTCTCTTTCGGCTTTATCTCCAAAGGGGTCATATATGTAAGCTTCTATTTTCCCGGATGATGATAAGCGGATCATTATAAGACGCCAATGTATATTGTCACACACGCCTATTTGTGTGTGGCCATATTTCTTGAGTCTGCTATTAATAAGTTGTGTGAGTTTTTGGTCCTCCCCTGTCATCTTTAGCATCATGTCTGTGAGGTCCATAGGGGCTATGGTACTCGGGTCCCGTATTTTCATTGCATCACCAACATGAGTTGCATTTAACCACCCCTTTTCTGAAAAAAGTGATTCCGTGGCCATTTTAGTTTCATCTACTGCATTATCTTCGGTGCTTGCTCCACCGCTTAACATCTGCTCAGGTTCAGTCATATTATGTTGTTTGGTATCGTTACCCTTCTTGTGGTGGGTTTTATGTTTCATTATTCTTAGAGGTGATTTCATTTTTGATTTCTTAGTATTTTGGGTCCGTGTCCTCTCCCAAAGCCATGCCATTTTGGGGTTTTGAATCATGTATTTCAAGGCGCTCTTGCTTATCCTTTTGCAGGCTTTAGGTCTCTTGTGGGCTAGGTGTATTATGACTCTAGGTCCCGGGAAATATTGTTTAGGGTTCAACTTCATTTTGCTGAGTCCCGCCATTAAATGAAAAAACATGATAGTGGGCCCGTAAGTGGTTGTTTGCAGTTCCGCTCGTGTTTTAATAATATTTTCCTCACATCTCAAGAGGTGTCTCATTATGTAATATGTCATAATTATGCTGCCGCTTATGTCTTTATCTATTTTTATTTCCATTTAAAATATATTTCGGACCGTGCTGGGCTTACTATAAGATACATATCTTGTGTTAAGTTAGCAGCCCGTATTTTGAGGTAAAGCTGCCGTGTTAAGTTAACACATATGTGTGTTAAGTTGACATATTGTTGCCTTAAGTTAACAGGCTGCCGAGTTCGGTTTGAGGACTGTTTTCTTAAGCTATCAGTGGTGTATATTATGCTAACAGACTGTATTGTCACACTACCAAACCGGCATTTATTGGTGGCATAGGAACTAGTTAAGTTACTAACTTGTTTAGTGACTTCTACGTATCTGTTTGAAAGGTTTAGTCTTCTATGTATCAGTCTGACAGTGCGCACCTTGCTTCCCCCATTCCCGTGGCTTCTGAGCATTATTGTGCTCTCCGTGTTACGCGTTACACCCACTTGTTGCCTCCCCTCAGATACCATATCGTTTATTTGGGCATTCCTCTTTCGCACATGGTTTCGTATATGTCCTCGGGTCCCTTCCCTAAATTTTTTTGGTTCTAGGCTCTTTTTTGCAAAATTTCGATTTTTAGCGAATTGTTCCTCATGCAATTCGCTTCCGGTCCAAGGTTGTCCGTTTTCCTTTTTTTTCCCCCTACTATCCCTTATTGTCATATATAAGCATTGTGTGAAATATTTTCGCCCAATTTTACTCCTACGCACCTCTACCCGTCCCATATTCCCTAGGTATCGACTCGAGAGGTTAGGGTTTCCTATTATTTTGGTGCTTATAGCCGCCTTTCCCCCTAGAATCATGTGTTCGTGCCCCCGGGTCTCTCGTAAAATATTTTTATCATTTCTATTACGGTGTATTGCATTCAGTACTAAGTTGTTTAAACACCAGGCTAAGTTTGCCGCAGCCCGCTTCAGGTTAGCAGCAAGCCGCTTTGGAAAGTATATGGGTTTATTTAAGTTATTAGTTAACCGCGTGTTGCTTTCCGAGCACCGTGTTAGTGATATTAAACTTACCGAGTTATTTGCACATCGTAATAAAGTTACTAGGAGCCATATTGTGCTGTCTACAGGCTGTATTATTAAGTCAGCTAGGCACTTCATTGAGTTATGTGTAAGCCGTCTTAAGTTATCTGCATAACGAGGTAGGGTAGCTTTGGGCCTAGTATAGTTATTCTCAGACTGTTTGAAGTTGTCTGAGCACCGCGTTAAGTTATCAGACTGCCACCTTAAGTTTTCATGTTTCCAGGTAAAGTTGAAACATGAAGTGCTACGGCTATCTGTTAGTTGAATTGTGATATTGAGCCCCAGTTTAGAGACAATATCATTCCCGGGTTTGTCATAACAGGTGAGGGGGGAAATTTGAAAGAGCATATGTGTGAAGTTTACTAATCTGAAAAGGGAGCTAGAAAAGCAATGCTGAAGAAATAAGTTGTAAACACAGGACAGACAGCACAGGCAGGCACACTTGACATAATTATCATATGCTCTGCTCTTACTTAGAGAAGAGAATTGGAAGAGAAGAAAGTGTGAGGAAGGTGAATCCTTTCTGAGTATCATATTGTGCTCTATTGAGTCACACACCGTGAGATGCTGTACAAATCTTAAAGTGCAGGTAAGAATTGAGGGCCTGGGGCAAAGGAGGTCAGGGAATTCAGATGTCAAAGTCCATATCTTGCAGAGCAGTGAACCTGTTTTGCAATTCTGCCCCTTCGGCCTGTGCAATCTCGCTGAGTTGTTCTGCTCTGCCTTTACCAGAGCCCTTCTTGCGGTCCCCGGGACTTGGTAATGGCTTGATTTGTGAGAGGGCTCTCTTTTTCCCTGAAAGGATTTGAACAGTTCTCGATCACAGAGTTGAATTGCAAGTCCGCAGGGCTCAATGGAAAGGTTAATGATGTTTTTGCAATGGAAAAGAGTGAGGGGAGAGAATGTAAAAAAACTTTCGATCACGGGGTTCAGTTTCAACACCGCAGAGCTCAATGGAGAAGTTAATGATGTTTTTGCAATGGAGGAGAGTGGAGATTCTTTCACCTTTCTGGCAGGCCGTGCACTTGCAGTTTGAAGGATGCCCTCCGTGCCTCAGAGATGCCAAAGTAGCTGCGGTTTGAGCTGTTGTGTTCTGACCGGAGCCCTCTTCAAATCCTGGTGGGAATGGAGCCTCGTCTGGCACTGCTTCTGCTGCTGCCGCTGCGGTTCGGGGGACTTTCACGTTAGGAGATTTCACACCGTAGATCCTGGCCGGGCAGTTCTTGGTGCTGTGACCGTTAGCAGTTTTACCTTCACACTCACGGCAAATTAGGGCTGAGCACTTTGAGATGAAGGCTGTTCCTAGGCCTGACCAGTGGTATTCCAATGGAAGAGCGTACAGGGCGTGCTGTATGTTTCTTTTGTCAATCTTAGCAGGCTCCGGGTGACGGCCCAGTCCCGTTTTCAGAAGCACAAAGATTTGACGGATCAATCTCGAACGCCGCTTTGCTCCACGCACTCTGCTGTGAATTGTAAACGCCTGTTGGAATGTGACTTCTTTGATGAACTTTGAGAAGGGAGAGGCTCTGATGTGAGTGAGAATGTGAGCCAGTTTTGGTTGCTTGCCCGCCCTGAGAGACTTAAATCCTAACGTGATGCTGGTTAGTTTGCTGCTCTTTGGTGTAATGACAAAGTCTTGAGAGTCTACGACCACGATCGCGTATTCGACTAGTACTCTAGCTTCCTCGATTGAGGCAACTTTCACGTGCAAGAAAGGGGTAGCGCTGTTTGGGTATTTTTTCCCTTCCACACTGAAGATTGCAACTGTTTTTTGAGCTTGCAACAGCACCCCTTTCAGGAGTCTGCTAACTTCTGAAATCTCGCGCTCTGTGAAAGGTCCTGCGGTCAATGCGCCCAGCCTTTTGACTTTGACAGATGCTAGGAAGTCGTCGTTGCTGAGACCACCGTCTTCGTCGTCAGTGTCGTAGTCGTCGTTCTCTTGCAGCTCCTTGTCGAGTTTTTCGAATTCTTCTGCTTCGTCGAAGGCAGAGAGGTCAAATTCGTCACCCTCTTCGTAGTCTTGCATACCCGTTGGTTCCTGTGATGCGTCAAAAGAATGGAGCGCTATTCTAAGCTTGCACGCGTGAGAATGCAATTGTGTGAGCATATAATTTGAGCTTACCTCAGGTGGGGTGCGATCCTCTGCCGGTGAGAGCTGTGGCTCAGGTGGTGGCTCCACTTCAGGATCAGGTGACGCTTTCGTGGCAATGTCTTTGAGCTTCTGCCTCTGCAGTGACTCCACTAGAAGCGAATGCTCACTCCTCGTGTCGTGCTCGCCTGAAGAGATGTCTCTGAAAATGTTGGCAGCAACTTCCAGCACACGCGAGTACTGGTCGTAGTCCAGCAGCTGTTCTCCACAGTTCTTCAGGTTCTCGACGGTCAATTCAGAATTCGTGGCGGAAAGGATCTTCTTGGCCACGTCGCTCGCGCCAGCAACAAGCACTACTTGCTCTCCGTCCCTTGTCGCCACGTAGAAGAGGTCACTACAATTCTGTGCAAGATGCGCGTTATTTACAGTTAGTGAATTCCACACTGAGTTAATTTCAGTTAGGGCTAACTTTCTGGAGTCATAATGGAAGATGAAAAGAAAGAATTTAACAGGATTCTTTATAGTAGCGTTATTTTGCGCAGGTTTATTCATAACAATGCTCTTGAAGGTTTGAGTGAGGGGATTATAGGCTTGTACCTTGAAAATTGTGGCTGAGAGAAGTACTCGATTTCGCAATGCCAAGTCTCCAAAGTAAACAGGTACGTTCACTTCTTCGTGTTCGTCCAGGTCCTCTTTTACTGCCTTCATAAACTCAGTGTAGATGCAGGAGCCAATTTCAATCCTCGTGAAACCAGAAGTTTCCCATACTTCGAATTGCGTTTTGATCTCAGCGCTGCGGTGTTTGATCTCTTCCAGGGTGGCAGCTTTATCCCAAGCTTGCCCTTGCGCGCTCTCCATATCTGTTTCTGCCTCCATATCTGTTTCAATTTGAGAAATTGACAAACACACAAGCAAGATCGTTAGAATGTTTCGCGTATAGCGTCGTTTGTGATGCGTGTTTATTTTCGTTTGGTTTACGATGTCGTTTGAGGTACTAGATGTTTGGCACCAAACTCAAGTAACGAGGTTACGAGGTAACGAGGACCCGAGTTTGTCGTTTTCGGACATACTTTTAATGAGAGGAATTTTATGTACTCCACTTTGAAGGTTGCGTCATTACGGTTGTCCTTTTGGGATGCACAAATGCCCGAATTCGACTGCTGGCTTTCATGAGTTTCAGGATGACGCGTGCAACCATGAAAAGGCAACCGATTTTTTTCCCCATCGTTGCTAATTCTTCCCGAGGCCTGCACCAAGACTCTTGATGCAGGGCGGTCGGTGGCTAATACAATCATAGATTACATCAAGTTCATTCAAGTTCATTGTTCCAACACACTCGGCTGGCCCATTTCATGGAAGCAACTACTAATGCTGCGGCAAAAACCAGAAACCTAGCTCTTCATCCTTTGGGACCTTCCCGCTTACACGTTCCCACCTTAACCATGAACCTAACCTGTGAGCTATCTGTGCGTACTAAACGGAACATCTGCATCTACGTAGCCAACTTCCCCAAGGGGGCCTACGGTGGAGAGTATTCCTCCTCGTTAGTGCCGTCCACGTAAGACTGCACAGCATGAGAGAGGTGGAACAGGGCTGCAAAAAATTTGGTTTGTTTCTGCTCAAACCCGTAGAAGCATCTTCCCTTCCGAATCGCCGCCACTCCGCAACTACCGGAACCCATGAAGGGATCCATCACCACCTGTCCCATGGCACTTGTGTACCGTTCCACCAGGTACTCGCACAAAGGAATGGACTTCTGTCCCACGACCAGCGTTTCCTTGTTGGCCTCGCAGATCTTGTCCAATGCCACGCATCCCGTAGTGTAGCAGCAATGCTTGAACACTTTCTGCGAGTGAAGGGCCTGAAATGACTTGCCGTATTCATGGAACTCGTTCCAGAGCTTACCCGTGTACATGCCCAAGGCTTTGCTCAGAGTATAATTGCACTTGCCCTCCTTAATGAGATTCGTCATGTTTGCCTCCAGCAGGCTCTCGGCCACATCCCACTCCTGAACGGAAAATGGGCCAAGCACGTTGCCACAGTAGAAGTTGGTGAGATGGGTGATGCCCGTTTCCTCCTTCAACTTTTCCGACTTCAACTCCACTTGCTTCTTGTAGTCCAACTTGGGCTTGTTCAAATATCGTGCCAGTGTCGTGTACAGATGACCAGAGGCAATAGGCGTATTGCCTTTCACCTCCGTCATGCGGTTCCCATCAAGCTTAACAAATCCAGGCATATTTTTATACACCTACACCAAAAAGCTTCTTCTACTAAGTTAACCAATATTCACATTTAAATATAGCTGAAAAGAAAGTGACCATCATACCTTCAACTTAGTTTTCGCCGCTTCTTGGTTGATTGCATTCAGTGCCGTGATGTCACCCATCGCGAACATTATTGTGTCTCCATCAACTTTTCCCAGATCCCGTTTCTTGTTCTCCTCCTCGAGATCCTTGTTCGCATCAAACACCACACTCACCGCGCGCATGGCTGCTCCCCAATCAACCTTTGTGTTGTACGATGTCTCCTTTTCATCTCCCCATGGCACATCCGTGATGATGGCGGCAACTCCAACACCCTCCATCAGAGTGGCGTGCATGGTGGCGCCAACCTCTTCGTACGTTCCAAGGATCAACGTAAGCATGGGGACAGCTGTTTCAGTCCGGTGTCTCGTCTTCAACAGGGGATGTAAATGTAAGAGTGCATCATTAAACAGATACACTACACAACAAGCAACTTACCTCCACCAATCATTACTTTCGACGTAAGAACAACGGGATCTTGCACGGCACCCGCCAGCTTGTGCTTCCTCAAACAAAAATACATTCTCTTCTCCGGTTCTCCCGCTTTACCGCGCTTCTTCCTTTGACCAGCATGCTCCTTGATGATGTCAGACGTCGACAGGAGTAGCACGTGCACGAAATAGTTCTGCTCGTATTCAAGGGACGTCCACCGTTCCGAAATGAAAGACATAATTTCCACAGACGGCCCCCACTCAATCTCCTGGCCATTTCGGAACACTCCTCCATGGGGTTGTAGCACGTATTGCTCTTTAGCCGTTGTCAAATCAAGCGGCTGGTCAGGCTCTGCTTCTTCCATGACTTCTTCCGATGCAATGCTTTCCCTCCGCTGGGTCTCTTTGGCCATCTTCCGTGCCGCTTTCTCCGCCTCCAGCTCTTGCAATTTCTCCTCCTTCTTCTTGGCAAGCTTTTCCGCCGCCTCCTTGTCCTTGGCTTCGGCATCTTCCAGTTCAGCACCCAATTTATCCATTGTTTCTCTGTGACAAAAGCACTACTTCAATCAGTCTTCCGGTGTCACGGGTACCTCAAGAATTGTGGGCAAGAAACTTACTTTTCTTCGATGAAAGTTGGGTCTCTCTTTTCCTTCTTCGACAGCTTCCTCTCCCTCTCGTCGAACTGCTCGACGAGCTTTCGCTTCTCTTGCCTCCCCAGACGGGCTTCTCGCTCGTCATCTTCTTCATCCGTGAGGTTGAAATCGTCTTCATCAATTTCGTCCTCTTCTCCTTCCTCTTCTCCCTCTTCTTCTTCAACATCACCTTGCGAAACGTCATCATCTCCTGCTTCGGAAGTGGCCCCTGTTCGCTCCTCGGTTCTCTCTTTCCAACGACAGAAGTCAATGTACTTCTTCACGGTCTTCTTCACAAAGATGTCCTCCTTCCCCACCAGGCGCCCGGCATTTGGAGCTGAAGGTGCCTTCACCCCATCGTACTGAAAAAATAACCGAATGATGTAAAAGCCATGTCTCCATGCAAAAATATAAAGCAACAAATCAAATAGACAAGTAATGTACCTCTCCAAGCAAGGTAGCATCCTGTTTCCCGGCCTGCAAGCTATCCAGCCATTGCGTGGCTTTCTCGGTGTCCGTTGCCTGCCCGCCCATGTTTGCGATGTGCAAAACCACTTGGGCTCTCATCCAAAGGACTGTGCAGCAATCGGTGAAAGAGCGGGGAGAGGTGATGATCCTCGTAGGCCGCGCAACACTTGCGTCAATGGCCTTCAGCTTGCCCGCGTCAGAGATCTTCCGAACGCCGCCCGAAGGCGTGTTCTCCACAAAGGGCAAACTAAGCTCGCACTCCTTGAAAGCTTGCAGCTGCAATGGCAGGGTGAGCCTTTCCAGTTCTTTGTTGAGGTACAAAGACTCAAGATTCAAGCAGCACCCTTTACCAAGAGTGTTACAACAGGTACGGATGATTCCCTCGATCTCCTCCTTGTCGGATAAGTACTCTACAATCTTTAAGAGTCGCTGGAAAAACCTCTGATCGAAATCAGGGCTCTCGAACAGAGCAAGGAGCTCGGTGGACTTGACCTTCTTCTTTTTATTGGCCTTTTGTTGAGCAAGGATGTTCCACCTAAAAAAACAGTGTTTTGGTTTAGGTGAAGTTTATAGTATTGAAATAAAGGTCAAGTTCGAAGGTAAAATATGTACTCGTAAAATAATAGGCTTTTTGAAGGTCAGAAATATTTTGAGTGAAACTATAAAGTTTTAAGGGGACACTTACTTGAACATGCTGAGTTCTTGAAAAAAGGTACGCTCCTTCGCGCCCTTGTCGTTGACGTGGATCTTTGCCACTGCCAACGTGGTGATCTCGTTGCTAGTGAGATCCCCATCAAGAATGTTTGCGTCATGGACTTCAAACATCTTGTCCTTGGGCTTGACAATTGCACGACGAAGTGTGCATCCGTTAGCCCATGCCTCGGTGTAGAAAGCATGACGGCCGTGGCCATCAATGCAAATATACTTGTAACTGCAAAAGCAAAAATAGCACAACACAAGCAAGAGTCTAAATTATATTTTTAAAAAATATGTTTTTGTACTCTAAGTCAAGTTACCACTGGGAATCTAGCCACCAAACTTTTCCTTGCAACTTTCGTTTTTTGGCCGCACGTTCGGCATCTAACTTATTCTTCATTCTCCTTCGCGCAACCTTGGGATCGGAACAGTTGTACCAAGACCTCGGCAAGGGTTGGCATGCATCAGATTCTTCATCGGATGAATCATCAACAAGCAAGCGCGGTCGCGATGCCTCTGAAGAGTCGGAACTTGCAGCGACGCAAGACCCCTCGGATGAATCGACGGCACTAACCCTGCAACAAGAACAACATCAACTAACGACACTTCCAAGAAACTTTCAAAGGCGAAATGTCAGGAATGTAAAGGAAACATGTACTTTTCTCATTAATGCTGAAATAGTAAGAAATAAGAAGAATGTACACGAAATCAGGAACAAAACTCTAAGATCTTCATTAATGTGCTTTTGTCCTACAAAAGGCAAACTGTAACACGAAAGTTAAGGAAACAAGCTGTTTTCTCATTAATGCTGAAACAGTGTGAAATAACAAGAATGCACAAGAGAAACGTAACAAAACTGCAAGATCTTCATTAATTAATGTGCTTTTGTCCTACAAAAGGCAAAATGTAAGACGAAACTAAAGAAAACAGGCTGTTTTGTCATTAATGCTAAAACAGTGTGAAAAAACAAGAATGCACAAGAAAAACGAAACAAAACTGCAAGATCTTCATTAATGTGCTTTTGTCCTACAAAAGGCAAAATGTAAGACGAAACTAAAGAAAACAGGCTGTTTTGTCATTAATGCTAAAACACAGTAAAAATAACAAGAATGCACAAGAAAAACGAAACAAAACTGCAAGATCTTCATTAATGTGCTTTTGTCCTACAAAAGGCAAAATGTAAGACGAAAGTTAAGGAAACAGGATGTTTTGTCATTAATGCTAAAACAGTGAGAAATAACAAGAATGCACAAGGAAACCGAAACAAAACTGCAAGATCTTCATTAATGTGCTTTTGTCCTACAAAAGGCAAAATGTAAGACGAAAGTTAAGGAAACAGGATGTTTTCTCATTAATGCTAAAACAGTGAGAAATAACAAGAATGCACAAGGAAAACGAAACAAAACTGCAAGATCTTCATTAATGTGCTTTTGTCCTACAAAAGGCAAAATGTAAACGAAAGTAACGAACACAGGCTGTTTTGTCATTAATGCTAGAACAGTGGAAAATAACAAGAATGAACACGCAAACAAAAGGAAACAAACAGTTTCTTCATTAATGCTAAAACAGTTCCAAAAGAAAGGAAGGTAAAAAGAGTTAGAACTTACGACTTTGGAACGTGCTGGTAGGACACGTGAGATCCGGTGTTACGCATCCACAACATCGGGGGCTCGTCTCGCAACTTCCCGTGCAGCGCGTAACTGTTCTTCACGTCCGTGCCGTCGTTCACATCCCCACGAGGATTATCCCCGAACCAGCACTCAGCAAGCTTTGCATCCTTGATTAATTCCTCAAAGTGCCCATCGAAAACCTCTTGGTAGTTGTGCCTTGTAGTGCTTTCTGATTGATCCGCCTTTTTTGTAGGAGCTTTCTTTTTTGGCATGTTGAAAAAAAAGAGAGAACGCGTAGAGTGAGAAAAAAGTAATAAGTCGGCGCAACGCTTTGCTAGAAGCTGGTTGGGGTTTTACTGTACTTTACTTTATATTTTCTTTTCAGGCTTTTTGCTAAAATTTCAGACGGTCGGTCTGTCGAGTCGTCAGCTTCGACAGCTTTAACGGTCACAGCGCGCGCGGTTTCGATTCGATTTTTTACTTTGAGGAAACTGTAGTCTTTTTTATTATTTTATTATTTCATTATATAATTTTCGATAAATAAATTTAAGTGCACCGTTAGAAGACACAACACCGTTAGACAACACAAGACATAAAACATAGAACGCGCCAGCACCTTAACTCTTTTTCCGGTGGAAAACTATCAAAAATATGCCTTCCGTGTATAGATTTATTGACTACTTTGTTGCAGGCGCACACGATAGGGAGATGATTGCAACCCACAACATTCAACACTTGCGCTGTAACGATTGCCAGCTTGAGCAGTGGCACCTTTCAACTCATTACAACGTGCGCAACATGGAACGTGGAAGAAGAGACTCCGGGTTCGCCAGTTGGCGCTTCATCCGTCGCACCCGTTCGCATTTAGTTTTTGAACTGATGGCGCGCGATGGAGCCTACCCCGACCGTGCTGGCAACGAGTGGACTACACCGCGGACAATGATTGTCCCAGCAGACATTCCTGGCGGGACTCCGGGATGTCACTGGACGCTTTTCACCATGCTCAATTGTCCCCGCCGCTGGGACCAGCCGGCGTGTAACTGTTCTAGGCCGTTCAGAAATTCTGAACAGTTCGAGGAACTTTGCACCTCATGCAGATGTGAGACGTAGGCGAACATTATAGTTTGTTTAGACTGGTAACATTTATTGACTTTGTTTGTAAAAATTGTAAGCCGTGTACTTTTCGAAAATAAGCAAACTCGAGTTTATTTCTCTGACCTGTCACGTCTGTGGGTTCGTTAATTTTGCGGGTCAGTACGCGCGCTGTTTCGAATTGAAAATTTATAATATTTTTTTTCAAGACAATAAAAAAAATTATTCGAACGCTAAATATACCGGCTGGCACACTTTATTTTCGAACGAGTGTCAAAAAACGAAAATACATTTTGTTTGCGGGGTTGTTCTTTTCAAACTATTTTTCGGAGGCGTTGCCTCCGGAGGTTAACGTGCTGTCATGGGGTCAAAATTTGTGAGTTTTGTTTATAAAAGCGATGGCACAGAAAAAATATTTGAACTTCCAGTTTACTACGCAAAAGGAGAAGGCTACGTTGCTTCAGACGTAATTACTAAAATATTTCGTCTGAGCGATGAACAATGTTTCACGCTGATGGACTTGGAGACTAACGATATTTTCGAAACCTCTGACCTGTACCCAGTAGAACCTGAGCATCTTTACCAGATTTTCATTGAAGATTTTGAGGTGGAAGACTCCAATGTCAAAGCTAAAACATCTTCGGACTCGGAAGAGGATGTCAGAATTACAGCCGTCAGTTCGAAGGCAAGTCGCACGAAGAAAACATAACCAGATGAAGACACCGACAGCACACCTATTTCCGACGAAGAAGGGGTGGTCTGGCCTTCAGATGTCGTTAAGACTTCCAAGGTTCCCTTGGACGTTTCAGGGGATGTTCTTTTTGCTACGCACTTTAAAGGTGAACTTGAAGGGGGAAGGAAAGGCGTTCCAATGTTGCAATTGGACTTTTTCGTTACCAATCGCTGCTGGTCTGAACCTGGAAATACCACTTGGAAGCAGTTAACGGAGTTATACGGGAAAGGCAATGTCACCGCACGTGCCCAACACTGCCTTGGCGAGTACATTTGCAAGGAAAAAGACTGCGTTTTCTTTCAAGTCGGTGGTAAGCACTTCGTCAAACGGGTGAAGAAACGTACCTCAGGAAGCAAAGACGAGGAATACCTTGGGAATAAGGTAAACAAATACTTTCGGTTTTGGTTTATTTCACATTCCAGAAATATTCTCAAGTTTCCGCGTTATTTTTTTGTGACGTTTTCTAATATTTTTTTTCCGCGAACCAGGTTTTTGGTCCCATGTGCCCGAAGTGCCAAGTTGCTACTAAGGCTGTTTCGTGCTCAGCACGCTGCATCTGTGCTCGTGTGACCTCGAATAAGTTTTCTGGGACACTTCTATTCTTTGAGCACAAGGGTGTGCACACTTGTACACCCGCGAACAAGAAAGGCAAGGCGATTCTTTCGACGGAAACGCGAGATGCAATTGCGAAAGCCGTTCCAGCTTTTGGCCACGCTTCCACGGAGAAACTGAAACATGCGGCCACAATGCATGCGTTTCAGAAGATGCTCTCTTCCGATGAAGTTGGACTGGAAGATGTGTTCAATGTCGCTCTTGAGGTACAAGTTCTTTCCTTTTTGTTTTGCTTAGCATTTTATCTGTTTCTTAAGGTTTTCACATTAATGATGAAACTGGTACGTTTCTATTAGAATGCCTCGCATTGTACACGTTTGTTTACTTTTTAACATTAATGAGGAAACTGGATATTTTTTTTGGTTTCGCTTTGAAGTTTACATGTTTCTCTAGTTTTTAACATTAATGAGGAAACTGGCTATTTTTTTGGTTTCGCTTTGAAGTTTACATGTTTCTCTACTTTTTGACATTAATGAGGAAACTGGCTATTTTTTATGGTTTCGCTTTGAAGTTTACATGTTTCTCTACTTTTTGACATTAATGAGGAAACTGGTTTATTTCTTTTGTTTCGCATTAGGTGCAAGACAACCGGGCGGTGAATGCGGCTGTACTGAAGGCGAAACAAGCACTTGGTGACCATAAAATCAACAAGAGCGCCGAAAAGGAATGTGAAGAGCTTGATCGCATTCTCAAGTCGAAGGGTTTCCGCTTGTTCCACTTTGATCGACATCCGCTGAAATACTTCATGTCTCCCATCGATTTGCCTTGGTCTCCTGCGGAGATCATGTTGCTGATGGACAGACGCATCGGCAAACCGCCGTTCAATCTTTCACCGGCTTACTCGGATGGTGGACACAGCCTAGTGAGGACCTCAGTCATTGAGCAGGTGAGGGTTTGCGAACCAATTAGTAACGTTTGAGTCGTGAGTTTGTTAATCTAAGGCTAATTTTATTGTGTGACAGGTGTGTGCTGTCTTTCCTTCCTTGGGCATCGTGAAGTTGGCGACTTTCCCATTGCCCCGAGGCGAGCGAGGCGAAGACGAAGCAAAAATGTGGGAAGGCATCGACTATACGTTGGCCTTGAAGTGCAAGGAAGATGTGAACGGCGAGATCTATAGCAAGGAGCTATTGGCCAAGGAATTTCCGAAAGGAAAACCAAGCCTTCGTGCCCGACGGTACGTGCGGGACAGTGGTGGAGGTGGCTGGGCAGGACTCCGGTTACACTACAACAAGCGCCTGCCACTCGACCAACGCAGGAAGACCCGCGTGACCAATGAGGAGGGCGAATGCATCGAAGAGGATTGCGACTTGCACGTGGTGAAGGCAGTGGGTAATCACTGCAAATGGCTGGAGGACGACTTCGAGGAGGAGGAGTACAATAGATTGACCAACAATTGGCTTGAAGCCCTTTCACCCTTGACGATCATGGAAAGTCGGAAGTCTTTGTTCATTTTCATCGAGCAGCAAACCAGGAAGGACGTGGAGTACAACCTGATGCAGCTTGTGTCGTTCTACGAGCGAGAGGCAATGCGCTGCTTGCATTTCTTCTCTGACAAGGGTGCCAACTTGACGGAACCTTTGATCGGACGCGAGAAGAAAGTGTTCGGCGGACTCGTCACCATGGCGGAGTGCTTCCACGTGACGGCGGTCAGTTTCATCCAGCAGTCGTACAAGTTGCAATTCATCTTGGCGGGGGGACATGAACAACGAGGAACTCACTGTTACGAAGGCAAAACAAAAATGAGCGTCTACGACTCTAACTTGGCAATTCCGCCCTATATGCTACAGTCGCTATCTCCAGACAAGATGTAACACCCAGCCGTACTTCCGTACCCTGTCACTGTTGTAACTGTTCGCGCGTATTGTGCTGCGCGTGCCATATGTTCGTCACAGGGACTACTATCCCAGGTGTCACAACCCGGCTAAGGTACACGACAAGCCGCGGTTTGTGGCAGTTGTCGCGAACTTATGCACGACGTGTCCTTACGAAGCACGACCACCTAGTCCTACTACTACATAGCCTTACTTATTGTCAGTATCTCTACAGCACCAGCTCAGTACTATATACAGTGTCTTATGTCACTGCGCAGTCAATCTCTCAACTGTAATCACACACAAGTTCAAAACATTTTAATAACCACACTTAACTTCCTATGCAAGCTCTTTTTCTCAACATTCCCCATCTGTAGCTGCCACTGGTAGCACAAACATTAGATAAGAGCTTGTTCAGCATCTTCTGTTGTCGTGTTGTGGCACCTTTAGCGCGAACTTGCCCATGCTGAAAGTAAACATACCCACTCCAGTAGCCTCTCCACCCCGTAACATCCTTGCTCGCGTCAAAGGGTTTCGAAACACCATTACCCACACACATCTTCTACCTATGGGCCCATGCTCCAGATGTCCAATTACATGCAAGCGTCCAGCATGACACAGTTTGCGAAAGTACTGCGCCCTGCTCTCCGTCATGTCTGTCACGGTAGTGCGATGGCACATGGATGCAAGCCACCACTCTGCTGGCTAGCACTGCCAATGGCAATGCAATATCTAGTACGGCAAATAAACCAAGGTGACGTTATCACTGCATCACACACTCCATACTTCTCCTTCCAAGCACGATAATTGTACAGTTGTAGTGCATTGAGGGCCTCGGGCCATCTCAACTGCGGGTTTCAATCGTTGCTCATGATCTCCAAGTGAGGCCACTCCGGTGACATCACCTTGCCAATCACACCTGTACCAGCCCACGGATCCCAGACCTGTGTGATCTTCTTCCAACTCACCTCGTGCGCCAGGCGCCTGACTTCCTGAGGAACCGTCACGTAACCAATTCCAAGCCCCAATCCAGCTGACTGGCAATCTTTACTTGGGCTCTGTTCAACCGAGTAACGTCCCCCCTCTTCTGCACCTCCTCCGGGCTCATGGCCTGCTGTCAGGGTTATGACCGATGACACATGTGTCATACATGTCATACGCGTCATACCTGTCAGACATGTCATACCATGTCATGTCATGGCATGTCGTGTCATGTCATATATTATAATGACAGACAGTCGTCAGTACGGTCGACTATGACATGTGCAGTCATATCATCTGTCATTTATCATGGGGAAACAGAAACTGTACCGCTAGACCAGAAGCCCGAAAAAGGTGAGCCAGGCCGGGATCGAGCCCGTGACCTCTCGCATGCCGGACGAGCGCTCTGCCGTTGAGCTACTCTGGCTATTGATGGCGATTATGGTGCGGTACAGAGTACTGACTCCCCACGGTGCCACGTAGGCGGTGAAGAGTGAAACACGAAGGATACAACTTTTCCCCCAATCTGCCGTTGCGGTGCGCTCTCTGTTGGGGCATCGCGCGGCTATGGGTGGCGCGACTGTTGGGGGCGTGCGGCCTGTGCGGCACGATTGTATCCTTCATGAAATTACTCAAGGTGAGACTTGAGTGACACCTGTCATCGAGAGGCCAGTATTGTGGACTCGAGATGGCAAAGCAAGATGAAGTCTTGAAGAACCGAATGGTTCGGAGAAAACTCATCTTCGCTTCAAGCATGTTCTGAACAAGCATGCGAGTATCATATGGCTTATTCGTTCAGCCGATACTGATTGTTCAACCAATGCCTTGGGTTCACAACCCGATTGCGGTGGCATCTATGAGATGCGGGGCATTGCGAGATGGTTTCGTGTCCCCAAGGGGAGGGGCCGTCCCCCCACCCCTCCCTCCCCCGCCACCCCCCTCTCCCCCCGCCCACCTAACCGCCTTCCTCAACGTCTCCAATAACCCCCTTAATTCTTCGACTTCCTTCCCCACCGCTCAGATTCAGCCACCCCTCCACTCACCCGGCCATGGCTGCTTCTCCATCCTCTAGAGTTTTTTATTGCCTGGCACATGGCTTTTTCTCTAGATGCCACCCTGCTGAAAAGTGGGATGAGCCCCTTTGTGGGCGCGCTATAGCAGAGGGAGTAGCCCCTGGTGTTTTCACTAGCCTGCTTTGCAGGGATACCGCACTCTCAGGACTTTGTCCCCTTTGCTAGCGTAAATGTTTTATTATTATCATTATTATTATTATCATTATTATTATTATTATTATTTATTATTATTATTATTACATTGCGTATAACGAGGTAGTAATATGCTTATGTGCAATGTCAGATGCATTGTGATGTGATGCCATATGTCCCAGCTGCTATCGTGATCAAGCTGGTTTATACATTACAGCTGCTAACGTGATCAAGCTGTATGCATAATGTATGCACATATCACAATGATACAGTTGCTCAGTATAATGATGTACATGTGATGTAATGTACATTCGCATGCACCCGTATATACTCAATGATTGTGTATACCGGTAAGTGTGTGTGTGTGTGTGTGGTGCTGCAAGCATTATAATCTCCGCACACTCAATAATTGCACACACTATGATGTTGCTGCAGAGTATTCACTTATCTGTCATGTTGAGTGTGTGTGTGTGTGTGTGTGTGTGTGCAAGCTACTCACACAGCATGTATGAAGTATACACTCATGATTGCAGGTTTGTATACGAATCTGACAGTGAATGAATTATAATATCTCGGCAAGCATCGGAGATTTGTATGGCATGCTGCAATATACTGTCATCATGCGTCATCCGTTCATGATAATCCCAGTAAGTATACACATATTCTACTGGAATATCCCGGTTCAAGATATCAGACAGTCAGTGAACCAATATAGATAAACTCGTATAAGAAATAAACCCTAAGCTAGATATACCCGGAACGGTCACGGAGTCGGAACGGTCTCGAGTCTAGCTACCTGTGACACTCGGTGTGTCACAGCACAGGCTTACGGATCAGTCACGGTCCAGTGTTGGCTACCTAGGAATCTGTCATAGGGGCCTGCACCGGGACTCCCGGTCAGGGCTGCCTATACAGATTTCAGCACACCACCCCAGCACTGTGGGTGGTGACTGACAGGTAAGTCAGAGAAGTTAAGACAAGTTAGGGTAGGAGTTAGGGTGACAAACCTAACTGCTAATTCAACTGTGCTATTCTGATACACAAATTGAAACCCTCTAGCCGGCACAAGAGCAGAAACATACAGGCACTCAGGTCCTGCTAAACTACTGAAAAGCACTGTGGCAGCAAACCAGATTGAAGATTGTAGATGTCAAAGTAAAGCATAAACCAAATTGAAGACCATGTTGAGGTCAAAGCACATCTCAGTACACCACCATAGTGGTGCACTGCCAGAGCCCGAAGGAAAGCTACTCGGGGTCAAAGTCCAGAGGGGCACCGCCACCACAATGTTCACGGTAGTAGCCTGCAACACTGCTCTCCAGTGGGTCAGGCGGCCGGTGAACCACCGTCGCAGCACCCAGGGAGTGCAGTACTGCATCCAGAGTGACGGGGTCCAGCTCGGATATACCAGTGTAGATGCATAAATCCCCCCTGCACAGCACAGGCTGCGGTGCAGCCCGACCCGATACCTGCACAGAGTCGATGTCATTGGCCGCCGTGTAGGCGGCATACAGCAATTTCATGACCTAGTCAAAAGTGCATTTTCGATGACGACGATGACTCGAAAATTACGCCAGACACTGTGTATAAAATTACTTTCGATCTGACGGTACAATTACATGTACACAGTCATCGGACGCAGATAAATCGGTGTTGGGAAGCTCGAGACAGTTTGAAACTGTTTCTGAATCACTTTCGACTTTCGTTCACTTCAAAATACACCGCTGCTGTTGACCCGGGTCAGCAGCAGCGGTGTATTTTTTATCATATATTATTGCACGACATACCATACAGCATATCACAGTGCATATATGCATACACTCCTCAAATGCGAACTCATGTCCAACTGCACGTGATCAGCTTCGCCTCCCTTGCGCGAAGATGATCACGTGAGGTTAGCCATCCGCACTACAACGCGCCCGCACGAACAAACGTAACCACAAACCTGTATTCAAGTAGCTTGTGTCACGCACAACAAAAAAGTTTACACGTTGCCAGGTTTGTTCATTTCACTTGAGTGGATGAACTATCTACGTGACCTAGACGACTCCCCGGAATGCCGGTGCTCAAGGAATGGTATACATTCCTTGACGCAACCAGAGTACCGTGCTTGCTTAACGCCCGTTAAGCAAGCATAGTGCAAGGCATACGATAAGTTCCAGATAAGTTCAACCGGGTGAAACGCGAATGGCTGCAGATTTCAGCGCTCTCCGCAAACCCAAACCCGATGGCGGCATCCTACCCTACCGGATGCTTGAAAGCGGGTGTCCGGACACCGCAGGAGGGTCAAAGGCATACATAAGTCCTCTATATATGCCTTTTTAAAACTACCTACGGTGTCCGAATTTCCCATGATGTTGTTTTTCACTGATTTTCAGAGGCCGCGGCATCATCCGCTCAGCCGGTGACCCCCGCAGTCCTACGTGTCGGTGGCCTCCGGGAGCATTCGGACACCGTACGTCGACGTGTAAGGTCCTAATTGGTGGGTATTGTATGTCGCGTATCCCGGCGCATGCCGCGCGGTGCGCGAAAACGGCATGCACTGCAAGATAAGGCGGCACTTTTGACGACTGGTGAACTCGTTGATCTGAACGGCAAGAAGGCGATTTGAGGCAATCATAGAAGCTCACAGTCCTCAGATATGGTGTGCGATTATATCGGCTTGTCAGTCAGTTACACTACAAATACAGTCTTAAAATTGGAGACAAATTGCCGTACGGCAGCCCCCACACCCATGATCGAGATTAAAAGAATGAGGGAGATAAAGTAAGGAAACCCCCACGGGCCCGCGTGTGCGGGGAAGCCCCATGGCGGCTTGCCACATCCGTAGGTGCGGGAAGCACCACCAGACTCAGGCACGTGGGCTGCGGGCTCCGACGCATGATTGGCCGAGATGGCCGGAGCCCGCGGCTTGACGGCGAAGCTGCCGTCTGCAAAATCCTCGTAGTCGTCGGTGTCGTAGCCGGTCAAGTCAACCGGCGCAACCGCGGCGTGGTTGGCAGTTTCCACAACCCCCGCGAATTCACCGCCGGACTTCTCCGTGGTGGTCACCCGCGTCGATTGAAGGGACACGGGCGGGCCGTAGCCGTAGAGCTCCAGGAGCTCTTGCTCATTCTCCAAGACAGGCATAGCAGGGGCCGGCACGGCGGATGCCGATGCCGCCGCACCACCTGCCGGAACCTGCTCCTCTGGTGTGATACCTGCGCTTGCAGTGTCACACACCAGAGCCGAAGCCTGCGTCGCAATGCCCCCAGGCGGCGGGAAAGAGACGTGAGTGTAATGTACCGACCTTAGGCTCTACCGCCGCGCTGACCTCCGCCGCGAGGTCGTTCAGCCGCTGCAGGATGTCGTCACTGGACGTCTCCGCCACCGGTGTCACCGCGTCAACGGAGAAGCCGTAGGCCGACACGTCGATGCCTCCCACAACGCCCCCGCACAGCACCGCTGGCGGACCGTACACCGTCGCCGCGCGGGCAAAGGCCTCAGCTCCATCATCCGCCGCCTCCTGAAAGACAGCACACATGGCGAGGGCATGCACGCCCTCCGCATCCTCGTCGTCGATGGGGATACAGAAAGCCGCGGCCGAGGTGGGGGAATGTTGGCGACCGCCAAGCGGGCAGTCGCGGTAGAAATGATAAAGGTCCTTACCAGTCTTCTTGCAGCGGGTACACAGCGGCTTAGCCCGCTGCTCGTCACGATCGTAGCCCACCGCCGGTGGGGATTGGACCCCCATGCGGAAGCCCCGCGGTGACTGCCCGCGCTGCTGCTGCCGGCGCTGCCCGTGCTGCCGCTGCGGCGGATCCCGCTGCTGAGCCTGCACCACCGGCGGAGCCGCCCCGCACTGCCGCTGTACCAGCTCGGTCAACTCTTTGATCTTGTCCAGTAGTACCTGGTGCTCGCTGCTGGTGAGCAGAGCCGACGCGCCACCACCTGCGGGCTTGGCCACGACGGCCTTCCCAACGTCCGTCTGCGCCCACGCCTGTTAAATCTCTACAACCAGAGAGCGCAGAGCACCGAGGGAAACCGCCGCGAGATCGGCCACCATGGGGTAACGCACCTTGACCGCGGCGTAGAACACCGGGTCAAGCCGGCTGTAGAGGCTGAGCTTCCTGGTGGCCTCGGTGGGGGTCCAGTCGGCGGCCTTGTTATCCCGCACCAAACGTTGTTCCCGAGCCAAAATCGGCTGCGGGTCAACGTTCGCGGGATAACTAAGCGCGGCATGCTCCTGCTGGAAGGACTCTCGCAACGCCACTGGTACGCTGCGCTTCACGATGTCCACCAGCGCACGCCGTCCATCTCGGTCGGCAGACGCGTCCGTACCCGTAAGCTAGACGTGGGCGTTGCTGTGCTTCTCGATGATAAGCCCAAGCACGTCGTACAGCAGGGCGTTCACCTTGCCCACTACCAGAGCCTGGGGGTCGTCAAGGTCGAACGAGACGAGGTCTAGCCCAGCGGACTCAAACTCCGTACGTAGCTGAACCACCACATCGGAGAGGAGACCCGCGTCAGTAGTGCCGCTGAAATAATGCTTCTTGTCGCCAAGGACATCCTCGCGGATACCCTTGGCCCATGTCCGATGGAGCCGCCCCTTGTAGACCTCGTCCACAAGCTTGGACTGCTCCTGCAGGTACTTCCTCGTCGCAACGTCGGCGTCGGTGTTGGAAGTAGGGTCGGGGTTCGTAACAGCCGGTGATCTAACCGTCGGCGTGTTGCGAACCGCGTCAGTGAGCCTCAGCGAGGCGTCGATGTCGGAGTCCCTCGTGAGGGACCGTTTCGCTCGTGTGGAAACACCCATAACTCTGAAAGCCCGATGGGAGGTGGTACGCCGGGGCACGTTCGGGTAATGTCGTGGGGAAGATGCGACGCCACAGTTACGGAAAGAGAGGTAGAGCCATGCGAGCGAGGGGCACTGGAAGACGTCGTCGAAGTCGAAGGTGCTATAGCCACCAGCCCAAAAATCGGTAGCAAGCGGGATCAGGGCAAGCGTAATACCGTAAATGAACATTGCGTCGACTAGGCCCGGTCCAGGTCGAATCCCCATAGCTGCGGCTCAAGACGCTCACCGCAAACCGCTCATCTCAAATTTCCCGTGCGTACCCAAACGCGCCGTCGCGCACCACCTCTCAAAGCGGCTGTTTTAGCCAATCATGTCCAAATTAGCTGTGGAAAAATAGCGTGGAATGGGTCCACGACCTACTGGAATATCCCGGTTCAAGATATCAGACAGTCAGTGAACCAATATAGATAAACTCGTATAAGAAATAAACCCTAAGCTAGATATACCCGGAACGGTCACGGAGTCGGAACGGTCTCGAGTCTAGCTACCTGTGACACTCGGTGTGTCACAGCACAGGCTTACGGATCAGTCACGGTCCAGTGTTGGCTACCTAGGAATCTGTCATAGGGGCCTGCACCGGGACTCCCGGTCAGGGCTGCCTATACAGATTTCAGCATATTCTGTCAAGGATATCATGATGTGCGCAGCGTGATTATTGCAACTTATTTGAAATGATGGTATTTTGATGACATCATGCACACTGATCTCGTCATCAAAAACTGTAAAGTCATCTTTGTGTACAGCAAGCGATTTATTGCGATCATCAAAGTCGCGATGGTGCGCGCTGCTAATAATGAGCACATCTTGTCGCAGTATGAATAGCACATGATACAAATGCTATTTTCGCGCGGATCATATTCTGATGATGATTTTTCTATCCGCGTCTCGATATTGCGAGTTTCGTACAACTGCGAATCGTAACTGCGCGTATATGTGATCGCTGCGCATATGTATACTGCATGCACACCTTCTCGCGCTGTATAGGTGACGATATGTACGATCTGCGACTGCGAATATGACGATGTCTCTTCGCGCACAATTCTCGCTGTTGATTATGCAGCGGTCTATATTATGCAGATATATCAGTATATGTGCGATTGCGACGCCTGTTATTTTCGCGCTCCGCAAACCTGCGCACACAATATTCGATATCTACTGCTGCACTCACACTAGATTGTCCTCGCGTTCTCGCCTTGACGAGTAGAATACCAACTGTTAAGGTCTCGCTAGCAAGCGAATCCTTATGATATGATATAATATGATAGCACGGATGTTATTGAGCAGTAACAACTCGTGCAGCGTAAGAGCGGGTGATGAGTGCAGTGCTTCGTCCGAAGTTACTGCTGTAGCACAACGCTACCTCATCTATACCGAATGCCCTGCATCTCATAGATGCCACCGCTATCGGGTTGTGAACCCAAGGCATTGGTTGAACAATCAGTATCGGCTGAACGAATAAGCCATATGATACTCACATGCTTGTTCAGAACATGCTAGAAGCGAAGATGAGTTTTCTCCGAACCATTCGGTTCTTCAAGACACCATCTTGCTTTGCCATCTCGAGTCCGACATACTGCTGGCCTCTCGATGACAGGTGTCACTCAAGTCTCACCTTGAGTAAATGACAGATGATATGACTGTACATGTCATAGTCGACCGTACTGACGACTGTCTGTCATTATGATATATGACATGACTCGACATGCCATGACATGACATGACATGACATGACATGGTATGACATGTCTGACAGGTATGACAGGTATGACATGTATGACACATGTGTCATCGGTCATAACCCTGACATGGAAAGTCCAGACCGGGGCCACAATGGAGGCCGCAGCCCTCTCAGCCTGCAGAAACAGCAGGAGCCTCCCAATCATCCGAAAAGGCGGGTTGCACCAGTTGACGTGCTCCCGCCATTCCGTCTGACTGAAGGTGTCAACCCCAGACGTACCTGCACAGTGCCAAGCACTGTTGAAAGACGGGGCACCTGCACTGTCAAAAACAAGACAATTCTTATCAGTTGCAAACCTGTCCCGGGTGTGCCTCCACCCCCCCGGCAATCCACGGGTCAGCCCACCGAAAGATTGCCGGGTTGACCATCCAGTCATCATGGTCTCTGATCTTGGAGAGGGCATCAGCCCGGGTCTCAAACTCCCTGGGCATCCAAAGGGAAGACAAAACCACCCCGTGGTCAGCACAGAAACCATGCACCGCTAATGCCAGCTCCTGGAGCTCCTGATGCCTACTGCCAGACTCAATGACAAATTGCACAGCCTGGTTGTCACAAATGACAAGCACCCTCTTCCCTCTCAGCCTGCCAGCAACATCAAATGCCCGGAGAGAGTCAAAAATGCCCCGGAGCTCCCTGAGAGTGGATGACTTCAGTCTGTCTGACATGGTCAGATAACTGTGGCCAAGCAGCTCAGGTCCTCCTAAGGACTGCTCCAGCCAGGAGCCCCATGCCACCTCAGAGGTGTCCGCATGGACTGTCTCCAGCTGGAGCCCCGCCCCCCTGGGATCCCAAATGCCTCTCTGGTGCCTACGGAAGCCGTCAGTCACCCAAAACTCAAGCTCTGCCCGGAGAGCATCAGAGCCCGGGACGTGAGAGGCCCACGAGCCCCAAGTCAAGGTGTCAGCAATGAGCACCGCAGCCGCCCTAGCAAATAGTCTGGTGACACCCCCTAGCACAAACCACTGGGCATTGACCAAGCCTGCAAACTTGGCTACAAGCAGGGAACATATCAAACTTTTATGTCGTACGGCCAACACTCAAAATTTCCATCGGCCAAGTTTCGGCCATCTCGGCCAAAATCTAAAATTTTAATTTTAAGTATGACAATATCATTAAAATCGCACAATTTCGGGAAAATTTTCAAAATTTTACATAATTCGTCTCGGCCAACAAGCAAAAGCACCCTCGGCCAAACCTTGGCCACAGCCTTCATCGTACGGCCACAGACCGGCCATAGGAGGTTGATATGTTCCCTGGCTACAAGCCTCAGGGGCAACCTATGAAACAGCCTCAACAAGTCTGACACACAAGCACGGATCTTGCTCAGAGCCTTCTCAGGCACGAACAAGACCCCCCCCTCCAGGTCTATGCCTATGCCAATATGCACAAGGATGCGAGTGAAATACAGCTGAGACTTGGCTTCGGCTACGAGCCAGCCAGCCTCCCGCACATCCTGCATAATGCGGGTCAGTACAACCAAAGCCGCGGGGTCCGTGAGAGTGGGAGCCTTCACTGCAAAAGCAAAATCGTCCACGTAGGGGTGCACACGGAAGCCGAGACCCCGCCACTTACCTACGAGCTCCTTGTTAATCTTCGTGAACACCCAGCAAGTTGGGGCTAGACCAAAAGGCAAGACACAAAACTCAAAGAATCTACCCAGCCACTCAACAGCAACATAGGTACGAGACATCTCGTGAAGGTCAACGTGGTAGTACCCCGACTTATAATCGAAGTAAAACAACCCATCATCCTTCCTAAGCAAGTCTATGAAAGGCTGGAGGTGCTCATACTTGAACTTAGGAAAGATTAAGAAAGCATTGAGCCACTTACCGTTGAAGATCAGCCGTAATTTGTCCCGAGAGTCGTCCACCATTAAAGGTAGGACAACCCGCGGCTTCCCCGAGACTTCTCTCAAGGCGCCCATAAGCACACACTCCTGCACAGCCTTAGTGACAAAGGCAGTATGCCTAACAGCAGACAAGTGATTAGGCAGGTGCACTCGAGGCGGAACCCTGCCATCCTTAAACTTCAAATTGAAACCGTTCTCGATCCAAGACATAACGTACGAAGAGCGCACGAAGGTCCGCCAAAAAGAAGCACGCTCCCTAAGTCTACCCGCAACGTGAGGCACAGGAACGTCCTGCTCACACAAGGGGACGGCCTCGCCAATCTCTTCCTCAGACAATTCAAGACCTGAAACACAAGGAAAACAACAGCCCGCAAGCTAAAAGTTCAATACAATTTAGGGTTTCGTCCCCAAGAGTTACATTATGGTTGGGCATTCCACCACAACCGCAAAGCATTCCGCTAAGCCCATTGTTCTAGCCATCGTTGCTCTACATTCTCACAATTTAAACACGGTCTGTGCCTCTGCCACGGCCTCTGCCGGCTGAGCGCGGCTGCGAGCATTGGTTCTGGTGGTGACCCCACTCGTTACAATTCCAGCATTGGAGCTGGCTGCCACGTCCTGCCTGAACAGGCGGTGGTGGCGGAGGCGCCTCAGGAGCAGCCGGACGAGTCGCAGCGAAGGCACCCCTGCCTGGGCCCTTACAGTAAGTCGCGGTCTATAAGAAACGGTAGCTACAAGAAACCACCCGCTAGATTTCTCGCCAAAAACTAAGAAACCCATAAGAAACCACCTGCAAGCAATTTCAAACCAGAGATGTGAAAACCCCTCTTATTAAGAAATCGAGACGCTAGTTTCACCGAACCCTATACTCATATTACACATATCTTGAAATTGTCGAAATCAAGCAGCATGGAAAAGTATAGTGGTCTTTATCGTGGTTGGTATATCACACATTAGCATTATGACTAAGGCGATTTCGCGTGGGGAATAATTAAGCATATAGATAATGCGACTATGATAATAGCGAGAGTTGGGCATATTACTGTACATATATACAATATCCAGCTTGGTCGTACAGTACTACATGTGCTATTCAGTTTGGCCTTACAGCACATATACTATCCAGCCTGGACTTACAGTACCCATGAATCCAGTCTGGTCGTATAATGCAATTGAGTGTCTCGTCCTAACATCACTTAGCATAACCATCGCATTCAGCGATGTGAGTTGCATGCATCAATCTACGTTGCCTTCTGCAGTGCTACCCAACCAAGATCCATCTATGGCGTTAGCCATTTCAGCCTCAGACAGACCACCAACATACCTATATTCACCGAGGCAGTGGCTCGCTTCACGGTCGTCCACCCCATAGTAGACATTGAAGCTGACCCCGGACATCTAATAAGGCCCCTAATAAGAAACCACGTAGGCTAGGACGAGCCTGCGACAAGTTATAGATATAGGTGCATCACTGGCATTCTGGCATCCAATAAGAAATCGCTACGCTACGTCTGATGTACAATGCATCATTCATTAATAAGAAATTGCACACGCTAGATCAGATCGGGGAATTGAATGATGCACGATTAAGAAATATTTCACGCTACAAGAAGATTTTCGTATGTGCACCAATAAGAAATCGGCATCGCTAAGCCCAAATTTTCGGTCCGTCAAATTAAGCCGCTAGCGCTAGCGAAAATCCGCCGGATTCTTATAGACCGCGACTTACTGTTGTAGTTCGCCCCTTGGCAGCCGCGGCTTGCGCAGCGTGAAGCGGCTTCTCAGCTTTCACCTCTTTCTCAGCTTTTCGCATCAGCTTTTCATCTTCCTCATCCTCAGCATAAGATTTACGTTCCAACTTTTCGCAGATCTTCCAGCCAACCTCAGGCCCCTTGTCTGAAACCAACGCTACTAAGATTTTTGCGCGAGCTTTGCGGCGCGTGCGATTCCCTTCTCCGCAGTCTCTGACAGAAACTCTAACGCAAGAGTGACGGTTTCAGGAAGCTCCACACCAAGGCATGGAATCAGTTGGAACAAGCAGCATCGATGGTTTTTGATTATTCCAAAATTTTCATTGATTGATAGTGATATTCTAAATTATCCTATCAATAGATTTTGATAAAAGAAGCCAGCTATCGATTGATTGTGATTTTAACATTAAACTATCAATTGATTGTAATTCTAGCAAATGCACATCAATTGATTGTGAATTCTACCAAGGCTATATCAATTGATATGATACCCAAAAATTGCTACACCGTGATATTGCAGGCTATGTATTTCAACAATAATTGCTAATTACTATATAATATTTTTTTGTGAAGGGACTACGTGGTCCTTTTGCCACCCGCTCTGCCTTAATCTCTCGCACCGTGTAAACGATATCATCACTGCCAACAAGATCGAAAGGGGTTTGCTGCGTCCGTATGATGGGGCCTTTCCCTTGGGCGACCAGTTTCACATGGTTAGGCTTACTTCCACGTCCACGTTTACCCATCTTGATTCACACGGCGTACACGGGAAGTCAATAGTTCTATAGTTGAACTGTAAAATGATGTCCAGGTCGTGGCCAGAAATTTTAATTTTTGAATTCCACCAAATCGAGTCGAGAGCCTCCAACACACACCCTCCAATCTGAGGATGGGCGTCATTTACATGTTTATTGGTTCATCTCAAACACACTTCAGCGAAGCCAAATTAGCGACGAATGAAATGCCTAAAATTCAGGAATGAAGGATCGGTTAGGGAGTTATATACTACATATCGATATGTGGTTGCGTGTCACATGCAAATATCAATCGATTCTGATATGTCCCACGGTCACGATCAATCGATTGTGATAATGCAAATCGAGAATCGATCGATGGTGATAATTCGGATCAGGCATCAATCGATTGTAATTCTCGGAGGTGGGTATCAATCGATTGTAATATTCTGATTGTGCATCAAATAGGCATCAATTGATTCTGATATTCTGATATATTGATGGTATCAGATTATCAAACAATTGATTCCATGCCTTGCTCCACACCTTCTAATTCCTTCTTGGCATCAACAAGCGCTAACTGCGACGCAGAGTGCGCCACGAAGTGGTGCTGAGTCTCGAGGAATTGCTTGCGAAGCCCCTTGTCCTTTCCATCATCGTTGCGAGTCAACTCTAGGCGATCGGACCCTGGAAGCTGCGAGAGGTCATCAACTGCTGCTTCCCACGGGACGCTTACGGTCACCTGAAGCCACCTGAGAAAGCCCCTTGACCTCAGCAAGGCGCGCTGTCGCCCTCTCCATCTGTCGCATCAACTTCTGTTGCGGTTGCGTAAGGTTCTCTCCCTCCTGGAACGCAGCAAAGGCGTTCGCGTACGCCGGCTGCGCGTGCAAATCATCAATACGCCTCTGGCACAAAATCGGATCGGTGAACCACTCCATAATCAATATACGATATACTACCGAAAGTATATATACACTGAAAAAACTTACGGTGTTAAAGTCCACACACTCACAGTAACACGGCAAGAAGCCTTCCCAGTACCGTTGCTGGCCTCTTAGGCCTCCGACTGATCAGAAAACCTCAGTTTTCAGATCCGCTCCGTATGACAGTCATACTGCCTGTCATACTAAACTGATCAGAAAACCATCAGTTTTCGGATAGGACCAATAGCACAGCTAGGGAACTAGCTCAAAGAGCTAGGGAACAGTTTCCGGATAGGACCACTAGCTCAAAGAGCTAGGGAACAGTTTCCGGATAGGACCACTAGCTCAAAGAGCTACGGATAATAAGGGTACTCTGATAATAAGGGTACTCCCGCCTATAAGCTATAACCAGTATGAGTAAGTGTCACGCACCTCTGTAATAAGTAACTGCTGTCGTGTGTGTCGCACTCCCCTCGTCCCGTCCGGTCGCGTGGTGCAGCTGCAGGTGATGAGGGACAAAAACCGAACGGATAAGCTTCGTGTCGGTCCACGGCGTGTGTGAAAATTTCTTGCTTTTCAGTGGTAAAATAATGAGAATCTCCACGAAGTTGTTGAATGGTTTTTCTCAATCAGCGAAGCGTACATTCTGTGCTACAGCGAGGGGGCCTCTCGAAGGCATAACAGTTCTGGATATGAGCCGGATTCTGGCGGGCCCCTTCTGTACTCAGATTCTTGCTGATTTGGGAGCGCAAATCATAAAGATAGAGCGTCCGGGAGTGGGAGATGATACGCGTTACTTTGCCCCCCCATACCTCAGGAATCCTGACGGCTCAGATTCTAAAGAGAGCGCATATTTCAACGCTATCAACCGAAATAAACGTTCAATAACCTTGGATTACACAAAACCACAAGGTACAACTTGCCCCGAAGACATTCCCTGGAGATGCTTATTCAGTTTCTCAGTTCAGAGACTATCAGTGCTGGTATGACTGCCTCGTCAGCATGTGCTGTAAGCCAGTCCTTGTTCGCAGTGGTCGCTTTACCAGATGCAAAATTTGCTTTACTCGTTTGACGCCCACTTGCCCTGCCATAAAGTGACGTTTACATATTCTCACACGTTTTTCTCCGCAACATCACTGACGCCCACAAGATGTTGGAAACTTTCAGGCGAGAAGATCCTCTTGAAATTGATGGAGCGATCTGATGTCTTAGTGGAGAACTTCAAGCCTGGAACGCTCCAGAAATATGGCTTTGGCTATGAATCGCTCAAGGAAAGATTTCCTGGACTAGTTTATTGCTCTATGTCAGGATTCGGCCATACAGGGCCCTTTTCTCACAAGCCAGCTTACGATGCCATGATTCAGGTGCACGCTCCACACGCATGTTCAAGTAGATTCGCCAACACACCGCAATATCAAAGCACTCTCCCCGACTTAGAGTTTTCAGTATTTTTTGTGTCTGAAGAGCTTAAACAAGTGTCACTGTATCGCGTCACAATATTGACGTCCGGGAAGCGGATTCAAACACAGGCTCTGTTCCTCAGCATATTATACTCCGCAGTGGGGACTATACTTTAGCAACAGGCCCAATGTTGTTGGCATTTTTTATAGCCGTTGCTGGGAAGCAGTGCGTATTCCCAGTGCCGCATACCTGGGCAACCTTCACGAGGATGAGCGGGCTCTCGGGAAGAGGCTGCCAGGGCATGAGCGGCATCATGAGCCTCACCGGCGAGCCTGAGGCTGAGCGGGCTCTCGGGAAGAGGCTGCCAGGGCATGAGCGGCATCATGAGCCTCACCGGCGAGCCTGAGGCTGAGCGGGCTCTCGGGAAGAGGCTGCCAGGGCATGAGCGGCATCATGAGCCTCACCGGCGAGCCTAAGGGCGATCCTATGAAAGTAGGCATCTCTATATCGGATACAACAACGGGGTTATTCGGCGCACTGGCAGTGCTCGCAGCGCTCCAGCACAAGAACGCCACCGGCCGAGGTCAGCACTGTGATGTGGCAATGCTTGATACCTCCTTATACATGCTCGCCAATCAAGGAGCCAGTTTCCTAGCCACACGCGAAAATCCAAAACGGTATGGGAATAATCATCCTTCGATTGTTCCTTATCAGGTGGATCCCATATCCCGCAGCAATCCCTGACGAAACTCTGACTGGGGATCCATCTGTAGCCATATTCAAGGAGTTTATTGAAGCACAGCTTGATATGTATCGCAGTGTTGTAATGTTTCGTTAGATTCCACGCGACCGCACTGCAGCTAGCAAACAAAACAAGCACATGAGCTCGCCCTGCGCGGCGGGCTGGCCCTCTCGCATGAGCTCGCCCTGCGCGGCGGGCTGGCCCTCTCACATGAGCTCGCCCTGCGCGGCGGGCTGGCCCTCGCACATGAGCTCACCTTGCGCGGCGGGCTGGCCCTCTCACACGAGCTCGCCTTGCGCGGCGGGCTGGCCCTCGCACATGAGCTCGCCCTGCGCGGCGGGCTGGCCCTCTCACACGAGCTCGCCCTGCGCAGCGGGCTGGCCCTCGCACACGAGCCTTCCCTGCGCGGCGGGCTGGCCCTCTCACACGAGCTCGCCTTGCGCGGCGGGCTGACCCTCTCACATGAGCTCGCCCTGCGCGGCGGGCTGGCCCTCTCACACGAGCTCGCCCTGCGCGGTGGGCTGGCCCTCTCACATGAGCTCGCCCTGCGCGGCGGGCTGGCCCTCTCACATGAGCTCGCCCTGCGCGGCGGGCTGGCCCTCTCACATGAGCTCGCCCTGCGCGGCGGGCTGGCCCTCTCACACGAGCCTTCCCTGCGCGGTGGGCTGACCCTCTCACACGAGCTCGCCCTGCGCGGCGGGCTGGCCCTCGCACACGAGCTCGCCTTGCGTGGCGGGCTGGCCCTCTCACATGAGCTCGCCCTGCGCGGCGGGCTGGCCCTCTCACACGAGCTCGCCGTGCGCGGCGGGCTGGCCCTCTCACATGAGCTCGCCCTGCGCGGCGGGCTGGCCCTCTCACATGAGCTCGCCTTGCGCGGCAGGCTGGCCCTCTCACATGAGCTCGCCCTGCGCGGCGGGCTGGCCCTCTCACACGAGCTCGCCCTGCGCGGCGGGCTGGCCCTCTCACATGAGCTCGCCCTGCGCGGTGGGCTGGCCCTCTCACATGAGCTCGCCCTGCGCGGCGGGCTGACCCTCCACTCGCCTGCGCGGCGGGCTGGCCCTCTCACACGAGCTCGCCCTGCGCGGCGGGCTGGCCCTCTCACATGAGCTCACCTTGCGCGACGGGCTGGCCCTCTCACATGAGCTCGCCGTGCGCGGCGGGCTGGCCCTCTCACATAAGCTCGCCCTGCGCGGCGGGCTGGCCCTCTCACATTACTTTGGCTCGCGAATAAGGGCGAGATGGCCTATTTCACGTCAGCTCAGGTTGTGCATCAGGCATGCTGGCCCTATTCACAGGAGTTCGGCTTGGGAACAACCCGGGCTCACCCTTTGATGTGAGCTCAGCTTGCACACCAGGAGGGCTGCTCGTCTGACGCAAGTTGCTCTTTCTGAACCAGATATATGCTTTCTGACCTGTTCTAGCTTGCACCCTCGTGATCATTTGCGACGTACGAGGATGAGGCTTAGGCCCTTTGGTGGGTATGCAGTGGCTGTTTTTAAGCGATCTGCTCGGTTGGGTTTCTGGATTTCAGGTGGTGCCTTCTTCGGATGGTTTTTTTACACTTGCCATAGCAAATGATAAGGCCTTTGCCAACTTTTGCAAAGTTGCGCAACGAGAGGATCTGTTGGAAGATGCTAGATTCGCCACGGCCCCCGAAAGGGTCAAGTAAGTCCGGACAACACACTTGCTGTCCGTTGTCCTGAGGTGGCACCTTCACTGCAGACGAGTTGGCTCATGACTGGACACTGCCGCATCTAAACTTCACTGCAACCGTGCCGCCTTACTCTCTTACCTGCTTTCCACAAAGCAGAGTGCACGGTTGCATCAAATGGTGTGTGGGGACAGGTTCCGTGAGGTTGTTGTTCCTTTGGTTACTGAGATTACACGTTCGAAGACAAGCTGCTGGTGGCAAGAGCATCTGGAAGCGGTCGGAGTGGGTGTCGCTCCAGTGAGCACACTCGAGGATGTGTTCAACAACGAGCAGGTATCACCTCTGCACACTACTGTAGTAATCGGGGTGCCAATCGCGGGCCTTCTGTTGCGATGCCTCTCGGATGCTTCTACCTCTCTGCTGTTGCACACGAAATCCAACCCAAGCATTGCACGGGACCTAGAATTTTGGGCAGCTTTTGGCCTACAGAGTTCACAGTCAACAAGCTCCGGTGTCTCCGAGATCTGAAGTTTATGAGCTATGGTCCACAAAAACGGATAGCTGATTTATGAGGGTACTGGACACGGTGTAGCTGAGGAATTTTGCCAAATTATTTCAAGAGACTTTACTTCGCCATTGTGCAGTGTGGGACCTTTTTTTCAAAAACAGACGGGTAGCAAACCCACTCGTGAGGTATGCGTTGAGTCTGTAAGTTTAGTGCATACTCCTCACGTTTGTGCCCATGCCGTTGGATGCAGGTGAAAGCGAGAGAGATGGTAATTCAAATGGAGCATCCTGCCATAGGCGGTCCTGTAGACTATGTTGCCCATCCGGTTAAGTACTCTGAGAGTGTGGCTTCGTATCGAACGCCGCCACCCCTTCTAGGTATGTGTGGCTTATCCTTGGACTTATAGGTGTGTGTGGGGGGATGCCCGCTTCTGATTGATTCTTTGTTGCATCTTCCATTGTCAGACCATTGGTTTGCTTTCATCGACCAACAGGTTCCATTCATCGTACTATGTGCCAATGGGGGGCACCACCAGGGTCTGCGTACTCCAGACCACCCTGGGAACAACATGCAGAGGTTGCATAAAATTGCACCATCTCACAAAACGCATATGTGGATCAGTACATATATCCATCTATCCATACTGCATTGCATTTGGGTGAGATGTGTGTACGTCGGTGGTATCTAAGCCCGCCCCGCCCTGTTCCCCGCCCCGTGCAGCCCTTGCAAACGGGCAGAACACGTCTTCCGGGGTCTCTGGTAGATTCCATCTGTCTTGAGTGCAGCTTTAAAGTTTATGAACGCTTCTCACATCCACTATGATGATGGTGGGCTGGCTTTTGTCAGCAGGCCTCATGCCGTTCAGTGTGTGTGAATGGCTACTCTGTGCGTTCTCCCTTGTTCCTTGCGGGGAGCGCCTCACCGTCCGCTTTTGGTTGCTGCTTTCATGAATCGTCTATTGTCTATTCATGGGATTGCATTCATTGACCAACGGGTCCCATCCATCGACCGTGAGCCACCAGCATGCCAGCAGGGTCCGCTTACTCCATAACCCGGGGACCAACACGCATGCTGGGTAATGATTGGCACATATTATCATCCATGCTGCTTTGCATTCGTATAGAGATGTGTTGAAGTCGGTGGCATCTTGGCACGGCCCCGTCCTGTTCTGGCATTGAGTGCAACTGAAAAGTTCCTGAATGCTTCTCACATCCACTGGGAAGGTGGTGGGCTGGCTTTTTGGGGGGCGCCTCATGTCGTTCAATATGTGTATGAATGGGGTTTCTTTCTCAAATCTCTTAAAACCCTTACCTGCCTTTATGAGGAATCACTATCTTGTGCATGTTGCATGGTATGAGCCATGGACACAGAGCTCATGCTAGGATATGCTTGATTTCGTGTCTGGGCCTTCAGGCACTCCTCACAACTCTTAGTGTGTTCCATTTTTTTTCCCCTAGTCAGGCGCCCACAAAAAATGTTGCGTGTTAAAAGCATTTTCACATCTGTCTCATTCTTACTCTTACTGTTAGATATTAGGTTTAGAAAGCTGTGGACACATGGCATGTTTTGCTGGGTTCGGTTAAGCGATTGTAGCTTGCACAACATGCCTCCGGGACATGACCTTTCCATGTTCAAAGCCTCTTGGATTAGTAAATCTATTATTTGCAGGCGACTCAAACAATTGCCATGCACGCAAAGATTAGAGTTCATCCCTCCTTTTGTTTCTCAAAGTCTTAGCACTGGGATAGCACCGGGATAACACACTGTCCCCACACACCGATTAACAAATATGTATGTTCGCCATGCAGGCGAACACACTGCGGAGGTGCTGTCAGAGATGGGGTTTTGTGACAGTCAAATCGAAGCTTTAGGCAAAGAAAAGGTGATATAGGTAGAATCAGCAATCAAGACATGCACACATCCCATACACATGCACGCAATTTGATATAGAAAATTGCACGAGTTCTACTGGCTATCCATCATAACCACACACACACACACACACACACACATCCCCGGCGTGGGTACATAGTGCAGTCTCCTGTGGCTACGGGGTGCCAAAGGATTCGCAAGGATAAGCATACACACACACACACACACACAGTGGTGCCAAAGAAATTAGTCCGAAGATGCCACCAACGGAATTCAGTCATGGATTGCCAAATAAGACTGGGCTTGATCTTATGATGCAACCGTTAAACAAGAGACAAAGGGTGATATGCAAAGATCGAATTTCGTCTAACCGCCGTACAACTCCTTGGGTGACGGCGATATCATTTACAATCATTACCGTGAAGCTTAGGGGGTCTTCACTAGTGAGCTCCGGACACGAATCCGAATATGTGCCTCAAACACTACTGGATTTTTGTACGTTAATTGCGCGTTAATGTATCATTTATAGGGAGGGGGTTGATGTGTCCTAAAGGTTTTTATATAAGGTGGGGTTATATATATGGTGGTGTCATCGTGTGTTCAGGATATGAAAATGTAATGTAAGTGACATGGTTCGGTACCGGTTGTTTCGATATTCTGAGAAATCGATTTGATCGGACTATCACAGTCGATCACCAAGCCTTCAAGCGTAAGAAATCGGTACCGATCGACTACTAGAGGGTGAGGAATTAGTATCGATCGATTACCGACCAGAAATTATATATCGCCTATAGAATGTGCCATTCACTGCATCGTTAAAATCGGTTATAGGACGAATTTCAAAATAAAAGCCCCGCAAAGCGCTGGGAGGTTTCGACCAAGCCCGAAGCCCGCCCCCCCACCACACCTTCCGGCGCCGAAAAAGTGGGGGTAACAAATTCATATCGATAGATTCTGCCATATGCAAAGACATCGGTATCGATCGATTCCAAAAGCAATGAAATCACGGTATCGATTGATGCACGTACGAACTTTTAGATACACATATCAATTAAGGGAATCGATATGCGTTCCGATGCAGCGGATCCAAATCCTTGGAATTTGCAACGATGCTGAGAAACTTGAAAAATCAAGGTCCATCGGCGTATCTTGGAAGCGTGCCACATTCCATCACTAACCAAAGCTGATCGAACCCTTCATGATGCATCGAAATTTTCTACTTTGATGCCTGCCATCGTGTCATGTCGATTTGATCAAATCGTCAGAATATCGGCTGAAATTATTAGTTATCGGTATTGATCGATATGATCTTTATTGACAAATTTTATCAATCGATGTCAAGATGTAAAAAATAGAATTGATCGATCCTAACATGTGTGCTTCACTAGTCGGGGAGGATTTTTTTTTTCACTATACCCGCAAACATATTGGAATCGATCAATTTCATGGGGATGCCAACTTTCCCCCGCAAGTGGGGGATCAGTGGTGCACCCCTGTGTCACCCCTGGCCTAGATGTCACTTGCAGTGCTGTCTTTGTCCCCGTGTCACCGGCTGCCGAAACCCTAAAGCCTGCCAAAATACTTATGTTATTTGACTTTAGACCTTAACAGCCGTTACACTTGTCTTTCACTTTCACGGTTACAGCATACATACACATATTTTTATATATATACTGTTTCCTCAGGTTATAACCCACGCGCCTTCAGTGTTGACTTGTTTGCTTCTGGTCCGCTTCGTGCCCCGCGACTCTATCCGACATCTTCTGACATCAAATTCCGGCATCCCGACATCAAATTTCGGCATCCCGACATCAGCCGTTTTTCCGCACTACGCGCAGCAGCGGCAGCACAGACATCCCGACATCTTTTCTTTTACCGACATCTTCAGCTGTTTTTCTTGCGCACTCCTGTGTGCTTCGAATTCCCACTGGACCGGCGTTATTCTATTCCCGCGATGGCTTCTACTCGACGTGAGGGGCTTGGTTCGGCTCTGCGTGCTGCCCGCAGGCGGCAGTCCGATTCCCCGTCGCCCATACCCGACCGACATTTCCCACGACAAATTTTCGGTATCTTTTATGACATTCGCGCGCGGTGGGTTTGGGAGTTTTGATGATTGTTAAGTGGTGTAGATTGGGTGAGGTGTGAGTTATGCATAAAGCATGATATGTTCAAATTGGAGTGCAACAGAATTTTTGTGGTTTCAGACTTTCAGAATCCGTGACTCCTGCTGCAGTAGAGCCGAATGACACATGCAGCTCCGTGACACGAACAGGATGTACAAGTAGCCACAAAGCGACACGCCTGTTCAGCTCTGTTCCTTTTGCTCTTCCCACCGCTCCCGACCCAGAGGACTCTTTGCTTTTGGTGACGTGCACAGACAGTCCGGACATCTCATCAAAACTAGAATTTAGAAAGCATTCAAAAAGCACTTTATGCATTTTAAACACTTTACAAAATCATTTTAATGAAGTGTATTGCAGTGCCTGCCTTTGGCAAATGAGGATTCGAGCAAAAGAGAAATGCAAAGTATCATGTCGAAAAAGTAAAAAATGAAAAAGTTATGGATTATTTTCGTTTTCAGATTTGATAACTTTTTTGATGATGACTTTTTCGCAGGCTGAAAACCTAGGCCAGAGGTCTTTGTGGATGATGAAGAATGACGATTTTTGGGTGTGGATGATGGTGATGATGTTTAAGGTGACATAGGATGACGATGTATCCATCATGCATGACGTCGTAAAACGAAAGTGGGACCAGAAAGATAGCGTTTCTGACAATAACGACTGTGCCACCTCGCAATATCTTTAGTTTTTGTTAGCCGATGGAAACCGTGGGCCATCGATCGATCGATACGATGATTTACAATCTAGAATTTGATTGGTTGGGCGGTGAAACGATTCTGCTAGCGTTCGATTTTCAAACATATTGCACACCAGAATTTGAATAACAAGCTTACAAGTTCTTTATCACGGCGGCCAGCAGGATGCGCGTGCTTTGGACGAACTGAAGGAATAATGTTTCTGCCGATAGTTGAACTTACCTCACCAGTCCCACTGGGTGCTCTTCACTGCTAGCTTCGCATATCTTGCGTGCTTTGGTATGCGTTGGCTGCCGGGATCTTTTGGTTGAGGTGCAGGGCACCCGAATTATGAGCGCGAACTATGCTGTTGTTAAATCCTGCTGCTTTCGTTTCATCCCACAAGTTTCTGGTGCCTGATCTCAGGATCTTGTGCTACGAAAGTCGTGGTAATGCTGTTGCATCGTTGATCTTGAACTGGGCAGCAGCGCGGTCCATCTTGAAATGGGAAGCGCCGATTAACTTAATCGGGGAGCAGCGCGTCTGGGGCTTGCCCTGGCGGGATCTTCCTCGGTCTTATATAGTTGGCCATGCTACTTTCAGTTTAGGATTTAGATCACTTAGGCTTTTCGCTATGCGTCTTTCTTCTCAACTTATGTGAACCAGTCAGCGATGCTGTTTTTTTTCCACCGCCTGACAGTTTCGGTTAATGATCACAGGTACTACGGGATCTACTGCTCGCCAAAAACAAAAATAGCACTCGCAGTGTCTGCGGGATTTGCGTGGCACGAAAATTCGTGATGTCCTTCGGGACATGTTCATTTTGCTTGTTGAGATGCGATATGGATTTGTTGTTTTAGAACCCGTTTAGCATCAGGTTATGATAGAATAGTGTGATAAGCGGTATTGGAATTATATATGTGTGTTGTTGCAAACTTGTAGTATTGTTATATAGTATTCACTCTGGCTTACCACCACGCATTGTGCGATATGTGCCAAGCAACAGAGGCATCCGATTGTCAAATCAGACCGTGATAATCACGACGCGTGTCCCGGCGTGACGGGGCAAACAAGGCTACACACGAAGCGATTCACAGCGTGAAACACACATACTGCAGGTATGAGCGAAGGTCGCTGCATACACAGACCATATTAGCATGCACCACGTGATTATCTCTACACGTATAGTAATGCATGCTGCGTTATGAACACATGCATGTAGGCAACTGTGTCGATAGCGCGTACCCTTGGATTATATCGTCTCGAAGCCGAACTTGTGCGTGGTCGTTAGGAACGGATCGTTCGCCGCACGTGCGTATGTATATACTATACTTGCAATATGCTAGCAATAGTCGCACTGACCACTAACAAACACTTCGTGACTTCGTGCATGGTTGGTGTATTATATAGTATTCACTCTGGCTTACCACCATTATATCTGTGTATTACCACTAGTATATCCGTGTCGTCCTGAGCTGAGCTTTGGATGCAGCTTGCTCGTTTACACACGCGGATGATACTGGGTTGTATGCATTGATGGAAGAATATATAGCTCATACGCCATGGCTGTACACGTCGTATCGAATATTGCAAACGTTTCGTACGACGTGCCGTTGTTAAGCCTCCTGTCTTGTCTTATATATAATTACCGACTTCATTACAGGATTTCGGATCTTCCGGATGCAATGCATGTAGATAATCAACCCGGTATCTTCGCAACACGTTGTTGCAATACACCATCACGTACCCATCCTAGAGTAGCGTGTCATACAGTTCATGACCAAGGGTTACAATCATATCATGCATGTATCATCTCAACCGTCGTGTGCCATCACGTATCAGGACTACCACCGTATGCTACAGTGACACCATTCGTTATTGATGGAACTTTATTAGGTAATCGTACTGGAAGTATTCAGTCTCTTCCTAAATCTCTGAAAACGTTTATTACGCTTCCACCGCCTAAGGCGCAATAGCCGAAGGTGTTGACTCTCTCTTTTCATATTTTTCTTATTGGCCGCATTATTTGCAGGGATCTTCCAAGACATATTGCATAACGTGTAGTGCAGGAATGTATTCGTTCTATCGAGCACCCATACACTACTCATGGCAGAATCTGGTGAACCAGGCTTCGGACCCAAAATCTTATGCACTGCCATGTCAAAAATAGTGAAACCAATAGCATCCCTGCCATGGTGAGCATATAGTGATGGGCAATACAACCCTCCGAATGCCCTGTCGCCAACGACATCCCATGAATACTTGTCGGATGTTTCCGCACGGGCACACATGCCCGCAAAGTGATTCCAATTCGGATGGAGAGCATTGAAGCTCATCCGATCACCGGCATGCGTGTATCTCAGAATGCGAGTAGGTTTCATGTGTGTCTTTGGTGACATGTATTTATCAAAAGCATTTATGACCTCAGGGCGTCTCCTGATGAATGTGTACACTTGTTCTATAATATTACAACAATTGCCGATGTTGAACTGTTCACATTCTAGCATTTTGCTAACGAAGTAAAAACATGCATCTATTCTGCATTCATTGGCGATACTCCACGCCTTGTGAGCACTTTCACAATAGCATTTCTGCGCCCCACTAGTCGACACATCGGCTCCTTTGCCATTATATGTGAAGCTCGACTGTTGCAGCAACATTTCTCTCACATATTCCGATAAGATGCTTGAATGCCCAAGCGCCGCGTCACCCATGGCCTGCATTCGCGTATGTGCAATCGAACCACAATCATCATTCATCACATCACGCAACCAAGTGGTACTCACTCGTATATTGCAGTAGAATTCCAGAATGAACTTATGTGTGAAATGCTCCGTTGGATTAAAACCCAGGTCACACATGGTCGGAATTATTTCTTGTCCAGGTATACTTCGGAATTCAGCAGAAAATATGTTCAATACAGTTGCGTGTTGCAACTCATGCGGTGGCGCAAATACATGCAGAAGTGCATATGGAGGAGAGACATCATCAAGTTGACCCACACGCAATCGATTGCACTGTTTCAATGCTTTTGTTTTTGAAAAACAGACCACATTATATGGAAGTGTAACATCGGTATATAATGCAAGTATCATATCATCAGTATTGTCACTCGATGACACCGGGACTAATGCCGGTTGGTGTATGGCAATGGCACCTGATTGTGATGCATATGCCAATCCATCATCGTGTGGCTCCCGAGCAGTCACCTCCATCTCCTCAACCTCTGAAGGTGTGTCCACCAACGAAACACCGCCGTGTATTGTATCTTGAATGATGTCATCCACTTGTGCTGGATAGTATGCACCATACGCATCAGCGCTCTCCTTAAAATAATTAAGATCGAGACCATGTTGGATGATGTACCAATCTGCAGGTGCTGCCGATTTGGAATATGCAACACACGTCATAATGAAACGTTCAACATTACTCGGGACTTCTAAGTCCCCTGCAGCGTTTCGTGTTGGTGCAGGTAGGTAGGTTGTAGTATTGTTATGTATTATTTTACCCTACATGATTTCTGTTGTGTGAATAGCTGATATTGTTGACCGAGCAAGTCGAACCCTGCCGTCACTGAAATAAGCGTTATATACTGGTTCAAATCTGATGAACGGAAGCGGTGACTCTTTTGAACAGAGTGAAATAAATGCCTGCGAATACTATCATGTGAATACCACGGAATTATCAAAAAAATCAGGATAGGTCATGTCAAAAAAAACAATTTTGTCCCGTATTCATCGAAAGTTATCAAGTTATCAAGTGCTGAGATCCGGGTATCTAGGACCCCAGGCAGCCCTGGCCGTGAAAGGCAGGCCCCTGAACCCCTGACTCGAATCCGTCCAGAGGTAGTGACTGTGACAACTGTGTCACTGGTCAGTAGTTTCCTACACGTGCCGTTCCGACCGTTTCGACCGAGCGAGGTTTTAGGTTTCTTTCACTCGCAATACTTCACTTCTCATATATATATATATATCAGTTATCGTTCCTATTTACTGTATTCTGTGTTCTATATCTCGGAGATATACCCGTAGTATATCGGTATCAAGTTATTTGAATAGTCTACTATATGTACTTCAATATGTAGCTAGTATGACTATACTTGTTGTATATAATGTCGCACATCCTGCATATTGAATAATTAATATGCTGGTAGGCAATCGGCCTTAATCAGGCCAATACAAGCTGGCCTACAACAATTTCATGACCTAATCAAACTTGCATTTTCGATGACGACGATGACTCAAAAATTACGCCAGACACTGTGTATAAAATTACTTTCGATCTGACGGTACAATTACATGTACACAGTCATCGGACGCAGATAAATCGGTGTTGGGAAGCTTGAGACAGTTTGAAACTGTTTCTTCACTTTCCACTACCGTTCACTTCAAAATACACCGCTGCGGTGACCCAGGGTCAGCGTATTTTTTATCATATATTATTGCACTGCATACCATACAGCATATCACAGTGCATATATGCATACACTCTGCACTTGCGAACTCATGTCTACGTGATCATCTTCGCCTCCCTTGCGCGAAGATTATCACGTGAGGGTAGCCATCCGCACAACGCACCCGCACGAACTTAAGAATCGCAAACCTGTATACAAGTACCCTGTATCACGCACAATAAACAAGTTTCTAGGTTGCCAGGTTTGTTCATTTCGCTTGAGTGGATGAACAATCTACGTGACCTAGGCGACTCCCCGGATTGCCGGTGCTCAAGGAACGGTATGCATTCCTTGACGCGACCATAGTACCGTGCTTGCTTAACGCCCGTTAAGCAAGCATAGTGCAAGGCATACGATAAGTTCCCGATAAGTTCAACCGGGTGAAACGCGAATGGCTGCAGATTTCAGCGCTCTCCGCAAACCCAAACCCGATGGCGGCATCCTACCCTACCGGATGCTGGAAAGCGACTGTCCGGACACCGCAGGAGGGTCAAAGGCATACACAAGTCCTCTATATATGCCTTTTTAAAACTACCTATGGTGTCCGAATTTTCCATGATGTTGTTGTTCACTGATTTTCAGAGGCCGCGGCATCATCCGCTTAGCCGGTGATCCCCGCAGTCCTACGTGTCGGTGGCCTCCGGGGGAATTCGGACACCATACGTCGACGTGTAAGGTCCTAATTGGTGGGTATCGTATGTCGCCGTATCCCGGCGCATGCTGCGCGGTGGTCGAAAACGGCATGCACTGCAAAAAAAGGTGGCACTTTTGACGACTGGTGAACTGCTCGTTGATCTGAACGGCAAGAAGGTAATTTGAGGCAAACACAGAAGCTCACAGTCCTAAGATATGGTGTGCGATTATATCGGCTTGTCAGTCAGTTACACTACAAATGCAGTCCTAAAATTGGAGACAAATTGCCGTATGGCCGATACCACAAAGATGTGTGCCCCTTATGTACCTCGATCTCCTGTAACTTCGAGAACGTGTGCAGCACCCAAAGACCAACCATAAACATTTTATCGAGACGCTACGTACACCGGATCTCAAAATGTATGATAACAGATTATCAAGATAAATATCAAAGTTTGAGGATTCCTACAAATAATAACAGCAAAACTAGTACATGGAGAGGAGGGAAGATGAGACATTTGGGGTGAAAAGTGATTTTCAACCTAATTCAAGAATCGCCAATTGCGCGCGCAATGATCAGATAATGTGCTATTCTACTTTTCATAGATAATCTCTTCAGCAATTTTATTAGCATTCATGCTGAGATACCAAGGAACACACTGTTCGCGCCATACTCGCATTCAATCTTCGGTTCATAGAGGCCAAAATGCGATAACTATGCTCCTTATCGTCATTGTCCTTCTCCCAAAATGAAAGGTTTGTCCGAATTTTGCAGAAGCCAACCTTACCTACAGCATTTGGCATCATCCTCGGAATATTCGGTCTTCATGCCGTCTAAAGTGGCAGGGGATGGCTTACTGTTTCACCGTGTTTACTCAGGAATGGTGATCCAATTGTTTGCCAGCCATTTTTCTCCACGAACCACACGGCATGCAGCATGCACCGCCTGGTGATCAATTGCCCCATCTGGTAGGAAATTATAGAAGAGCACAGCCGTGCCCATTTGTGAAGGCACCACTAGGCCTGCGCTAGATTTGACAGCCGTTCCCTCCCGATCAACATATTCTGGGGTATTGGTCTCATCATCGGGCGAGCTGGCACGGGTACCATCGATGCACTCTGCAGATGGGAACACGGTTTGCCCGCCTGCCGGACATGTGTTAAGATAGTACAACACCGTCGCATACCGGCGATTAAGACCTCCTGTCTTAGACCCGCTCCACACAGTCCACCCCATGGAAACCCCCTCAGTTTGCAAGTCGCTGCAGCGCCACTCTTTTACCTTCTCAAACCACCAACTCCTTATTAGACCAACTCGTTCTGTTTCCTGTTCTTCCACTGACTCAGCTACGCTCAGTCACTCAAACATGTTCATTGGCAGTCAGGTCAAAATTGGGTGACTTCCTCTGATTCGCCTATGACCAGCAAAAAGCTTGGCAAGGTCCATCTACTCTACAGCATTACCACAACTGATGTGGTCATGCTGTAGATAAAACAGGCTAAATATTATCTCAGAACCTTGTACTCAATGGACTTTGATCTGCCATCCTTGCAAGTCCAGGCAATATATGTTATATATACTTTGTATATATATAACATATATTGACGAGCAATGCGGTAGGTGATTTCATCACATCCACCTGGGATCACAAGCAATCCTCCTTCAGGCGTCTCGGGGTAAAGGCACCGGTTGATATCCACACAGATTCACTCTGGAGCGCTTGTGCAGCTCCATTTTGCAGCTGTGCGCCAGATTCACTCTGGAGCGCTTGTGCAGCTCCATTTTGCAGCTGTGCGCCAGATTCACTCTGGAGCGCTTGTGCAGCTCCATTTTGCAGCTGTGCGCCAGATTCACTCTGGAGCGCTTGTGCAGCTCCATTTTGCAGCTGTGCGCCAGATTCACTCTGGAGCGCTTGTGCAGCTCCATTTTGCAGCTGTGCGCCAGATTCACTCTAGAGCGCTTGTCCATTTTGCAGCTGTGCGCCAGATTCACTGGCTGGCTTGTAGCCTCATTGCATGGGCTAAAAGACTGCTCCAGACCCCCACTGGCGCGCTTGTGCAGCTCCATTTTGCAGTTGTGCGCGCCAGATTCACTTCTGAGCGCTTTGCGCAGTTCCATTTTTGCAGCTGTGCGCCTCAGGATTCACTTGGAGCGCTTTGTGCAGCTCCATTTTGCAGCTGTGCGCTGGGATTCACTCTAGAGCGCTGCAAAGCTCCATTTTGCAGCTGTGCGCCAGATTCACTCTGGAGCGCTTGTGCAGCTCCATTTTGCAGCTGTGCGCCAGATTCACTCTGGAGCGCTTGCGCAGCTCCATTTTGCAGCTGTGCGCCAGATTCACTCTGGAGCGCTTGTGCAGCTCCATTTTGCAGCTGTGCGCCAGATTCACTCTAGAGCGCTTGTGCAGCTCCATTTTGCAGCTGTGCGCCAGATTCACTCTGGAGCGCTTGTGCAGCTCCATTTTGCAGCTGTGCGCCAGATTCACTCCGGAGCGCTTGTGCAGCTCCATTTTGCAGCTGTGCGCCAGATTCACTCTGGAGCGCTTGTGCAGCTCCATTTTGCAGCTGTGCGCCAGATTCACTCTGGAGCGCTTGTGCAGCTCCATTTTGCAGCTGTGCGCCAGATTCACTCTGGAGCGCTTGTGCAGCTCCATTTTGCAGCTGTGCGCCAGATTCACTCTGGAGCGCTTGTGCAGCTCCATTTTGCAGCTGTGCGCCAGATTCACTCTGGAGCGCTTGTGCAGCTCCATTTTGCAGCTGTGCGCCAGATTCACTCTAGAGCGCTTGTGCAGCTCCATTTTGCAGCTGTGCGCCAGATTCACTTGGAGCGTTGTGCAGCCTCCATTTTGCAGCTGTGCGCCAGATTCACTCTCTGAGCGCTTGTGCAGCTCCATTTTAAAGCTGTGCTCTCAGATTCACTCTAGAGCGCTTGTGCAGCTCCATTTGCAGCTGTGCGCCAGATTCACTCTGAGCGCTATGCGCAGCTCCATTTTGCAGCTGTGCTGATTCACTCTTGAGCGCTTGTGCAGCTCCATTTTTGCAGCTGTGCGCCTGGGATTCACTCTGAGCGCTTTTGTGCAGCTCCATTTTGCAGCTGTGCGCCAGATTCACTCTGGAGCGCTTGCGCAGCTCCATTTTGCAGCTGTGCGCCAGATTCACTCTAGAGCGCTTGCGCAGCTCCATTTTGCAGCTGTGCGCCAGATTCACTCTGGAGCGCTTGTTGTTGGAATTTGCAGTGTCTGCTGATCAGTTTGATGTAAAGCATGACTGTCTAGGCCCTGTACAGCAGTCAGGATGATCAAACCCTGAAGAAACCCTGAAGAAACCCTATGAAACCCTTAGATCTAGATCTAGATCTGCTGAACTAATCGTGGCCGCTGGATCACATGATGACCATCGGCAAGACACAGTGTGTAATAGTTCACGGCCCATCGCAGACGTGTCACTGCAGTCGTTATGAACTTGGCAGTGGCACGTCATAACTAACTAAATAGCGAACTTTCACTTAGACTGGCCAATCAGTAATGATTGAGCGGCAATGTTCGTGGCGCTTCGAGCTGCGAACTGGTATATCTTTTGATAATGAAAGTTAGCGCTTGCTTTTTGCAACTTACCCGACTCTGAATCCCAAAAGGTTATGGGCCCACTTACGTTGTAAGTGAGGATCCATTTTTGTTTATCACGCAAATTTTCCGCTGCGCGTAAGAGAATTCACTATGGTCAAAGGGAAGAGCTACAGCCAAGCTGCGACACCGCCACCTTCTGGTAGCGCGCCAGAATATGAAGTGTCCTATTCTGGCGAGTCGTCTTCGCGAGATGTTATGCTGAGTAACCAGCAGGAGGATATCTCGGCGCTTAAGGATATGGTGAAAGGTTTGAGTGCTCAGCTCTTCAACCTGAGCAACCTTCATCAACCAGGCCTCAACGCCGCTCCTGTCCCTGAGGACAAGCATCTACCTTTGTCGCCCGTTGGTGGGCGACGTCCTTTGCCTAGTCTTTCTTATATGACTAAGGGGCTTTCCGCGGACTCGCACTTTTCTGGTAAATCTGACCAGGAAGGAAATTGGGACGAGTTTTGTTCGAGAATTAAGCCGTCTTTACGCCACCCTTCTCTAGCACTGTTGCTTATGGCGTCTACTCCGCTCCAAGAGGTGAGGGAGGATAAACATTATCTTGAGGAAGCGAATGAACTGTTTTATGACTTCCTCTGCCGTGTTACCACGGGTACTGCGAACGCTCTTGTTCGCAGCTACGAAGAACATTCTGACGGTCACGGAGCTTGGCGGGAACTGGCCCAATTGCGACACAACACCAGCGCTGTCTACTTCATTACTCAGGTGGACAGGCTGCTGTCGCTACCGAATCAACTCTCGAGACTTGCCCCTCCTCTCTCCACGTTTTTGGAGTCGAGGGAGACAATTCGTCGTATACGCAAATACTCCGCGAATACGCGCGTTACTCCTTCTGGCAAGCCTCTGTGTATGGAGACGGTTGAGACCATCTTTTCTGCCATGGCTATTGTACGACTGCACCCGGACTATATGCTCGTCAAGTCCAAATTTATGTCTGAGGCCATGCCGACCGTGAGTGTGCTGTCGGCCCAAGTAGCATCTCACTACGACACCATACTCGCTCCGCGCGCTGGTGTAGCGCAAACTGCCCACGCGCTGCATACTCAATATGAGACTGCTGGTGCCATCGCTGACGACAGGCGTAAGCAGGAGGAGGGGAAGCGGAAGCAGCTGGCTGTCAAAGTACCGTGCCCTGTGTGTCACAGACGCGGGCACTCTGCTAAGGACTGTTTCATCAAGAACGTCGAGAAGAGGGAGGCTTTCCTCAAGAAGGCTACGGCGACCGCCAAGGAGGCGATTCTCAAGAGGGTGGCTGACTACGAGAAGAATGGTAGCTTACCGAAGCCTGGTGAACATCTTGGCGCTGCAGCTGGGAAATCTGAGCTTTATCCTGGACTGGAAGAAGCTGGTGAGGTCGCTTTCGCTATTCGGGAGGCGAGTACATCTGACTTGCACCCTGGTCTGGACGAGACTGGTGAAGATATATATGCCAGTCACTACGGTTCTGGGCTATTGGAATCTGGTTGTGATAGCATCTCTGGCTCGCTGACCTCTTGTCCGACCTTGGGCCAGCTGTCAACGTACCAGGAGTTCTCGTTGTGTGAATTTCTGGAAGGTGAACACTCTGCCCTCGGCTCAGACTCAGGTGAGAGTGTTATATCCTGCACTACTGGCGAGGCGGAGAAGCACTCTGATAATCTCAGCATCTCTGGGTCACTGCCTTCCAGTTCGACCCTGTGCGAGCATTGGATATGTGGTCGAGGCTCTGTGCCTGTGGAGCCCCAGCCACGTGGGGTCCCAGTGTTCAATTACTGCTCTGTGCTGGCGGACGTGAGCGACCCTGAGCTCATTGTGTCCCACACCACTGGTGGAGACACCGAGGGCAGTGAGGGCACTGTGGGTGCACCTTGTGTGGAATTGCCTTCAGTGGGGTGCCCTCCTCGCAGGACCAGGAGGAAGCACCACTGCTACGTCCCCAACAAGCATTCTCACGGCCCCGAGGTTGTGCCTGTGTATGACTCGTGGGTCTACATTGATGTGCTTACTGCCTTCTTCCCTGACAAGGCTCGTCTGAAGAGGACACAGGCCCAGTGGGATTGTGGACGTGATCAACACCTGGGTGGCATTTTTCAGATATCCCCCAGGCAGTTGTGGTTCAAGCCTGAGTTGCAGCAGTGGCACTCTATCATGATGGCTGGGACTGTGGAGATATTCCTTCGTGCTTGTGACATACTTGACAGGGGCACTACCCTTCCTCGTGGTGTTGAATGTACTGTCAGTCTCGGGGTGATCCTCTACCAGCGCAATCTCATCAGGCAGCTTACAGATGACATGGATATATTGCTGAAGCTGGAGTCCGTGATGGTGCGCACCTCGCTTGCAGACCTGCACAGCTGGGCCTCTGAGCTCGGGAAGGCCACTAGAGCCTTGATACGGGTGGTGCAGCACTATGCAGGCATGCTGTCCCTCGATGAGGGGTGGGGTATCGATGAGTGCTTGGACTATGACTCGGATGGTGATGATCCCCTGCCAGACTTGGAAGATGCCTCTGACTCTGACGAGGAGGAGGAGGAGCCAGTGACAGGTGATTCTGGCTCTGCTGATATGGTGGGTTCACCTAATTATGATCAGCTTCTTGCAGACCGGGATTCCTGGTCTTACCACCCGATGGGGGACAACTGTATGCCTGATCCTCTCTCCGTCTCTGAGCTACCTGGCAGTGACTCTGCTGACGAGGTTCCTGACCTCACTTCAGGTTCGGACTCTGCCTCAGATTGTGGTGATTCTCTGCCGGATCTGGAGGATGCCTCTGACTCTGACGAGGAGGAGGAGGGTGTGTACCATGGGCACTTTGACGAGGAGGAGGACTATGTGAACCTTGGGCAGCCCGTTGAAGGAGTGGGTTACAACCCCTCTGATGATTGGGCCTCTGGACTACTTTCTCAGCCTCGCAGGGTTCCCCTCTGCACTGTGGGTCTGCTCCCCAGTGACTATTATGAGGACAACTGTGGGGACTGCTGTGATGGTGCCTGTGATGGCCTCGTCGAGGAGGTGGATTTCCACCATGCTCAGGTGGCATGTGGTGTGCGTACTGGTGACGGTCGCACTCGGTCTGCTGGGGGCAAGAGTGCTGTTATTGACAGTGGTGCCACCAAGCACATTTTCAACTCTGTCCGGATGTTTAATGCGGACTATGACACTACAGCCTGTGAGACTTTCAGTGTGGTGCAGAGTCAGTCTGTGGACTCCTCTGGCAGTGGCTCAGTGACCTTTGCCAAGAGGGATGTGGAGTCTGGACGTGTGGTTGGGCTGCAGTTCATGGACACGCACTGCATACCTGGGCAGCCCTTCAACCTCTTATCTGTGGTGGCCCTGGAGGATGCAGGTTTCCGTGTGGACTTTGGGGCTAGAACTTTATCCAAAGGGGGGGTTGTGTTCTCCTTTGCCAGAGTTGGCAACCAGTATATTATGCATGAAGACACATATAGCACTCTGGATACACATCTAGCCTGTGCTGTGACACATACTGACGATCAACGAGACCGTTCTGACTGGAAATTTGAGGACACCAAGCCTCACTTCACTACTCATGGTCCTTTTCTCCTGGAGCTATTTTCCTCTGATGACAACCACATCCTGGAGCACCACTATACCATCACTGACTCATGCTTTGATAAGGACTGGGCTGGCAAGCAGTGCTATGGGAACCCGCCATTTGACCACGACATTATTCTACAGTGTCTCCAGAAGGCCCTCGCTGACTTCGCCAGAGACCCCTCCAACACCAAGTTCATGTTCATATTGCCTAAATGGGTTACGGCGAGCTGGTGGAGTCTGGTCTCTCAGTTTGACATCATTCATGAATACCCTGTTGGTGCTAGGATCTTTTCTGCACCAAGGGAGTCATGCTATAATGTAGCCAACCTGGAACCATGTGGAGAAGATCGTGTGTGGATCGAGGACACCAAGTGGCCAGTGATGGTGCTGTTCAAGGACTCGCACACTACGGAGCGACTTGACATCAAGATGCTACAACACGTAAGGCTGGGCCACATTGGTGACAAGCCTATTGACCACATGTTCGCTCAAAGTGTCCCTATGAGTATCACTGAGTCACAGTACTCTGGCAGCCCCGTGCAGCATTGCCCCGAGAGGTGCATTGCCTGCAGGCTGACCAAAGCCATACGGCCTACTGTGAAACCCACAGGGAGAGAGCTGTCCAAGGAGCTGGGCAATCTTGTGTGGTCAGATACCTGTGGACCTTTCAGGGTCAGTGCTGGGGGGTTCAGGTGGTTTGCACTATTTGTTGATGACTGCACTACATGGATATCCATCTTCTACCTGAAGGTCAAGTCGGACTACCTCAAGGCCTTCCAGCAATATCGGAAGGAGGTAAAGCGCCTGAGGAGCACCATGGGCCTGTTCAGTGAGTACCACATGGTGCTCCACACCGATGGCGACAGCACTATGATAGCTGGACAAACTGCAGCCTTCTGTGAGGAACATGGGATTGAGCAGAGGCATGGCTCACCGTACCTGCATGAGAACCAGGCGAGGGTGGAGAGGTCACACCGAGATGTGCAAGCTATGGCCAGGGCGCTCCTGCTGACCTCTGGGTTTGGTGCAAGTATGTGGCCTCTGGCCACCCGCCATGCAGTGTACATCCTCAACCGTACGTTCCGAAAGTCTCTGGGGTGGACTTCATCCTACTACCTTACCAGGAAGAAGCACGCTGACCTGTCCCAGTTACGGATATTTGGATGCAGGGCCTATCCCTTCATTGACCCCACGGTCCGTGAACACAAGCTCAGTAACCGGGCACGTGAGATCAGATATGTTGGACACTCAGAAGTATCATCTGCCTATCTACTGTATGATTGTAACGCTGGAAAGGTGGTCAACTCTGGTATGGTTACCTTCTCGGAGAAGCTGGACACGCTGGGTAAGGTGATCACTTCATGGGACCCTTCTGCAGTGACCCCTCTCAAGACCAACTTCATGGCCACCACTCTGGATGCGCCCTACAGAGATCCTCCGCCTACACTATTGGAGACTGCTGTACTGGAGCAGGGTGTGTATATCCCTGAAGATAGTGATGAGATTGTGGCTGTGGTGAAGGTGGAAACCCCTGATGATGTGTGCTGGGTGAGTCTGAGCTCGTATCTTAAGCCAGGCAGTGCTCGGCTGTCACTGTTGAAGGATTGCCCATCATATGGCAGTATCAACGCTCACTATCCGCTGTTCACCGAGGTGCGTGCTGTGACTGGGAAGGGGGACTATGAGGAGGCCATGGTGTGTGGACGTGCGCTTGGGCCACATGCCCAGCCCTACTGCTTGGTGCTCCTCACCAACTTCACCATTTTGGACCTACCTGATGGAGAAGTTCGATTTCCACCCACACACACTTGCCTTGGTGTGCAGGCAACTGGGACACCAGCTGCGCAGGAAGCCCTGCTGCCTGCAGGGGTCACTGAGCCGAGATCTCATGCCCAGGTGTTGACTGCGCCTGACTGTGCTGAGTGGCTCAGCTCCATTCAAGATGAGTTGGAGGCGCTCGTGCAGATCAAGGGGGCTCTGCAGATGCTGGACGAGGGGGACGTGCCAACTGGAGTGAAGCTGCTGGAGATGTCTCTGGTCCTCAAGGTGAAGTTGGACAAGAACCGGGAGCTGCTGAAGAGGAAAAGCAGAGTGTGTGTGCGGGGGAACAAGCAAGAGTATGGCGTGGACTACTACGATACCTTCGCCCCGTGCACCCAGCTGTCCTCTGTGAGAGTTGTCATTACCCTCGCCCTCAACCTGGGCCTCACAGTGTACCACATGGACGTGGACACTGCTTTCCTGAACTCCGTGCTCGAGGAGGACCTGTATGTGCGCCTTCCCCGAGGACTGGATTATGGGGGGCACAGATGTGCCAAGCTACTGAAAGCTGTGTATGGACTCAAGCAGGCGGGTAAGGAGTGGTTCGACACCTCAGATGCATTCATCATGGGGTATGACCCCAGAATGCAGAGAAGTGACGTGGAGCCATGCCTGTACTTCATCCGGGACTCCACTCTCCAGGTGATCATCTTGGCCTATGTCGATGACTATCTGGTGGCCACCAACGACAAGTCCTGGTATGATACTTTTGTGTCATCCTTCCATGCGCAGTATGCATGCAAAGACCTTGGAGTGTTGGACTTGGTCATGGGCATCGGGGTGCGCTGGGGGAGTGACACAGCATACCTATGCCAGTCTGGTTATATCACCCAGATCATCAGTACCTATGGCCTGGATGATGCCAAGCCAGCGAGCTTGCCGATGTCACCTGGCACTGCACTGGATCCTGCTGATGGCAAGGGGGCTATGCCCTACAGGGCTCTCCTGGGGCAGCTGCAGTGGGTGGCTCGCTGCAGCCGGCCTGACATAATGGCGGCAGTGTCAGTTCTCTCGAGGTTCTGCACCACGTATGGTCCAGAGCACTTCATGGCCCTGAAGCAGGTGGTGAGGTACCTGAAGGGCACCAAGGACTACGAGCTGGTGCTGCGCACTGCTTCAGTGCCTGGGGGGGGTGGTACTGGACCAAGCAGGCCCTTGCCCCTATCTATCTACACTGACTCCGACTATGCTGGGTGCAAGGTAACCAGAAGGAGCACCTCTGGTATTGCAGTATTCCTATGTGGGAGTCTGGTTATCTTCTCGTCCATGATCCAGAAGAGCGTGTCCCTATCCACTACCGAGGCCGAGATCATCGCTATGTCTGAGGGAGCTCGTGAAGTCAAGTATGTTCTCAACGTGCTGGACTCCCTGGTGGACATATGCAGGCCAGTGCCCATGTACTGTGACAACCAAGGAGCTATCCACTTGGCCACTAACTACGTGAACAACTCCCGGTCCAAGCACATCGAGGTGAGGAACATGTACATCAGGGAGTTGATCAAGGCCAAGGACACAGAGGCGCTATACACTGGAACTGATGACAACACCGCTGACATCATGACCAAGCCCCTGGCACTCCCTATATTTCGTGTACACCGAGAGCGACTGGGTATCATGAACCTGCCTCGTGGAGACCACTGAAGACTGAAGGGGCACCATCCTAAAGACTGGAGCTGGAGGGGCACCATCCCAAGAACTGGGCATTGCTGACTGAAGGGGCACCATTCCCAAGAACTGGCAGTAGGACAACTAGACAGTCACCCTTTAGAAGGGGTGTTGGAATCTGCAGTGTCTGCTGATCAGTTTGATGTAAAGCATGACTGTCTAGGCCCTGTACAGCAGTCAGGATGATCAAACCCTGAAGAAACCCTGAAGAAACCCTATGAAACCCTTAGATCTAGATCTAGATCTGCTGAACTAATCGTGGCCGTTGGATCACATGATGACCATCGGCAAGACACAGTGTGTAATAGTTCACGGCCCATCGCAGACGTGTCACTGCAGTCGTTATGAACTTGGCAGTGGCACGTCATAACTAACTAAATAGCGAACTTTCACTTAGACTGGCCAATCAGTAATGATGGCGCGCAAATGTTCGTGGCGTTTCGAGCTGCGAACTGGTATATCTTTTGATAATGAAAGTTAGCGCTTGCTTTTGCAAATTACCCGACTCTGAATTCCAAAACTTGTGCAGCTCCATTTTGCAGCTGTGCGCCAGATCATATCGCACCGGGCTCCGTTCCACAGGATCGCTTGTGGGCTTCACTTGGCTATGAAAGCTATGAAAGAGCTTAGGAAAGGCAATCTAGTAAAAAGTAAGTTGGACGGCACCTGCATCGTGGTGGACTCCATAGTGCCCACCTGCAGAGTAGTGCACTACCTGCCTCCCCCCTTCCCACTCGCTTAAAGAGGAGAGGAGCCCTTCCCACGCACTAAGAGAAGAGAGGGGCACCCAAAATCCCAACCACCACATGAAGCAAATCACTACAAGAACTTGCCCCCTTCCCACACACTGAATGGCATGAGGCCAGCCAGCAACAGCCATCCTGCTATCATCCCAGTGGCATTCAGAAACAGGGCGGGGCCGTGACGAGATACCACCTACTATCATCCCAGTGGCATTCAGAAACAGGGCGGGGCCGTGACAAGATACCATCTACTATCATCCCAGTGGCATTCAGAAACAGGGCGGGGCCGTGACAAGACACCACCTACTATCATCCAAGTGGCATTCAGAAACAGGGCGGGGCCGTGACAAGATACCACCTACTTCGACACATTTCAAACCGAAAGCAGAGCAGCACGGATGACAGTATGCGGCGATCATTGCCCAACATGCGATATCCCAGGCTACTTTCCGGGTCACGGAGTAAGCGGACTCTGCTGGCATGCTCCCTGGTGGCTCACGGTCGATGGATGGGACCCGTTGGTCGATGAATGCAAACCAATAGATAGACAAAGGAAGATTCGCGAAAGCAGCAATCGATGCCATACACACGCGTACACGATGGAGAATGAACACACGATAGAGATTGGAAGATTCATGAAAGCAGCAACCAAAAGCAGGCGCCTTCCCACAAACGCACACACTGAACAACATGAGATCTGCCGACAAAAGCTAGCCCACCACCATCCCAGTGGGTGTCAGGAGCATTCAGGAGCTTTACAGCTGCACATCAAACAGTTACCAGAGTTGCAACAACCCTAACCCTAAAGGGCTGGGTGACGCATTTGCAAACTTCCTGAGAACGGCAAGCCATGATATGGGAAGTTTTAACGCACAGAGGCATAGGATGGCGTGCGCCTGAAGGGCGCTCTGCCCTTGCAGCTCGGCCGCCCTCACCTGCAGCTGCTCGCTGGCTTCGAGGACAGAAGCTGGCAGCGCCAGGAGGGCGCCAAGCCGGCTTCGCAGCGATGCAAGAATCGCATTCTGGCGCATTGGCAGCCACCCGGTCTTCGACTGCCGGTGTTGCCTTGCCTTGGTAGAATCCTTCGAACTCAGCCCATGCACGGATACCGACTCCTCCATTTTGGGCTTACTAAGGTCGATGATGCCCTGACACTCCTGTGGCGTCCCAGGCATACATCACACCGTGCCACGGCTGCTACATCGTAAGGGTCCATTGCCTTCAACACAACCACAAACCATTGGCGTGATTCACCGCTGCCAGGAGTGATGCGCAGCGGAGCTTGGCGTGATGCACCGCTGCCAGGAGTGATGCGCGGCGGAGCTTGGCGTGATTCACCGCTGCCAGGAGTGATGCGCGGCGGAGCTTGGCGTGATTCACCGCTGCCAGGAGTGATGCGCGGCGGAGCTTGGCGTGATTCACCGCTGCCAGGAGTGATGCGCGGCGGAGCTTGGCGTCTTCAGGTCGATGGCTGTTTATTGTCAAGGGCTCACCTTAGGGCTGAGAAACCCACGCACACGGAGCACTAGGGGCCGCAAGCTCAGCGTTTCCGCCACTAGTTCTTTTCCCCCAGCACTGCATGGAGAGATAATTCCCAGAGGCTGAAGGGACCCGACCGCCTCGGGTGCCCAACGAAAAAGCTTCGGCACCATCGGATCCACGGCGTTTGTTTTGTTGTTAACTTCACGTATAAGCACAGCCGCCTCTTCCCGCTTGCCTTGCTTGCTCAAGATACGTGCCAGCAGATACTGGGCCTGCAACCATACCGCCCCCCCTCCCCCAAGCCACTCAACCCCCAACACCGAAGAAGGGGATGGAGCAAGTGCATCTTGCGAGCCCCCATCTACACCTACAAGCTCATGAGAGGAACGGTAGGGAAACAGAGGTGAACCTCGAGGGCACATGTGGACAATACCGTGCGGTAGCAGAGCTTCCTGGACGAGAACTGTGCAGAGGGGGTGAGGGGTGGATACCTGCACGAGGCCCGTCCACGGCGGCTTGCGGACTTTGCCAAGAGCGAGTGCCTTGAGACATGCGCGCGCAGCGGCCTCCACGTCCTCCAGGTGGTTGAAGTTCACAAGTGCCACATTCAAGTGCTTGTCCGGCGAGCTCGGGCTCAGCCGCGCCGCATCCTGGAAGTGGATCGCTGCCAACCTCGCATCGTTTAGATTGTTCAGGTAGAGGTTCCCAAGGTACGTATGCACCGCAGCGTCTCCCAGAGGATGCCTGTCTGGGCAAGTCAGCGCCTCTTTGAAGCTACGTATCGCCTCGTCTATGCGCTGCTGCTGCAACGCCTGCAAGGGCCGTCGGCAGCCACCGGCCCTCTCAGTCCTCGTCTCACCGTCCAGGCATTTACTCCTGTCAAGGACAAACCTTAACCGAAGCGACCCAGGGGCATTCCTCTACCTGCCCTCCAGGGCCGCTCCGTGGGGTAGGCCCGCGTGGTGTAAGGAATATCAAGCAGGTTCAAAATCGGTGAGGAGGGCGCGAAGATCAGGTGGAAACAATAGCATGCCAGGCGGATCTAGAGGAGCCCTGAGGCGGGCGGGGCGGTAAGAATGTGAGGAACCCTGATCAGGGCTGAGCGGTAAGTTTGGGAGGAACCCTGAGCAGCGTGGAGCAATATGAGAGGGAGGAACCCTGAGGAGGGCACGTAGCCCAGGTCGGGTAACGAGGGAAAAGGCCGCGCCAGGCAGATCAGAAGTACGTTCAGAAGCGCTCAAGAGGGAGGTTGACGCCTGAGAAGGGCCTGCAAGTCAGATCGGGAGGAATCGTCACGAGCGTGCACTGACCTGCACTCCGCTCTCAAAACAGCACTGCGCCGTGCGCACGGCTGAGACCCTGGCGTTTTTAGCATGCTCCTGTGCAGCTTTTACAAAAGCCGGCGGCGGCGTGTCGGCGTCGCCTTGCTGAGAGGGCGGCTGCGTAATGCAGGCCGTTTTGTGGAGCTTCCAGTGTTTGCGCTGGCAATCTCGAGAGCAATAACAGATCGTGTTACATCGGCTGCAACGAAAGCGCGCCCCTTCCTTCTGACAAGCACCACACATCGCGGGGGGTGTCGGGGAAGAGAGGACATCAGACTTGGAAGTCGCAGGGTTCTGCTGCGCTGTTACGGTGGAGTGGCCACCAGTGACTGCAGCGTCTGCCTCCGCGGTCACGATATCAGCACACCTTTCACTTGTTCGAGTGCTGATCGTGTCTGCTTGGGCATATTCAGCCTTCTTTAGGGAATCCAACTGGCCGGAGGCTACAGGCTGAGCACGGCTGCCACTGCAGTCTGCGTTGTTTTCCCGAACACCGACCGCGCTCTCAGCTTGTGACTTCTTATCTGAAGCCCGTTTGGTATCATCTGAGCTTCGAAGATCGTTTGAGCGGAGGTCTTCCTCTGCGCGGTGTCACTGACGTCTGTAAGTCATATGCACACTGCACACGCTGCGTCCTGTTTCCGTCTGACAGGGTGTATCGCCAGTGAAAATGGCCACAAAGACACGGTCGAGCTGCTAGTTCCTGTGTTATCAACTAAGTGTAGGAATAAGGCTAAAATGACAAACACAAAAACAACAAAGAAACCTGCAGGTTCGATTCCGCGGATTCCCATGAGACATGTGGGAATCCAGCAGAAAATATTATGGAAAAAAACATAGCCGGTAGGGTAGCCAGAGTAGTTGTTTTGGAGAATAACTAGAGATATCGGGACAGATGTTCTGACCTGCAACCTCCGTCCTCTCGAAGGTGCGTACGTCGGAGGTGCGCGTCGCCGCTGAATCATAGAGTTCCGTCTTTTCCCGTGGCTTCTCCGAGTTGTTTTCTGAGCAGTCAGCAAGCTGCTGCATAAGCTCATTGATCCTTCGAGTTAAAGTCCTGTTAACTCGCAGCGTGCACAAATCAATTCAGTTTTGACTCTATCGCCTTATCACAATCATGGAGGTAATTCAGGTATGACGTGTGTGGCAGCTTCAGCAACACAGGCACCAGCAGAAGCCATATCTGAAAATGCACGTGTCCGTTCATCTCACGCTCCCATCCAGCAGGAATGGGAGACGATCGAGGCCCTGCTTCAACGTGACATTTGTAGCCTTGAAATAAGTTGTTTCTCTGTGGGCGAAGTCTCACCAGTTGGTTTCCTTTAGCGCTTCTTGCAACGCTGCTGTTCGTTGTAAGGAGCGAACGGATTCTTCCACATTCTCCTTCATAGTCTGCACACGAAAGCCTAATGAATACGCTGACGGGTGGCCAGCACCTTTCGCAAAAATCAAGGCTTCCTCAAGTTCTGATTGAAGGTCCTCAGCCTCCTTAGATAATTCTTGCCCCATGTTAAATGCAGGGGGATGACCGAACACTGGACGATTCGCGTGTATCGCCAGTTAGCATACAGTGTCAATGTCCCTTTCCAGCAGGCAACAGAAGCTCATAGGACACATATCCGTATTCAAAAGCAACCAGGACCAGCAGCTTTTTGAAATATTTAAAGCCATGCTTCTGATTCCGGAACTTCCGGTCCGTCTAGTTCTGGAGGAAGACAATCGAATGTATATTTTATGACGTCGAAGTGCAGTCGCAGTCGCTCTCCTGTTTTCAAGTTTTGTGCCTCCGCGCAGCGTCACACGACAGATGAACAGACCCTCGGCCTGTCATTGACCAGACGTTTTTGAAAAAACTTCTAACTTGCCCACTTCATCTCCCCCCAACTACCGACTTAGTGCGGCCGAAATGGGAGGGGAAGGGGAACCCACTTGCTTCGAAAGTAAGTGGGGGGACCAGCGGCTTCTATCCGCAACGGGAGGTCCCACACCCCCCCCACTCGCCGACCCAGGTCCCCTCCCCGCCCACCAGTCGAGTGACTCGTGTCGACATATGTCGACGATGCCGAGCGTTCTGACCAGGCAGCCCTACGAACAGGCAGGCCCCTGAGTCCGAGTATCCAGACTGAGATCGTGACTAGGGTACGAGTATGGGTACAGTTTGTGTGACCGTTCCGGGTTTAGGTTTAGGTTATTAAGTCTATACTTCTCAATATTCAGTTTAAGTGTTTATCCGAAAGTAGCACGACTCGACTGCGTTAACTGATATTCCTGACAAGGTTAGGTATCAATATTCAATATTTTCGATATATTGATATATTGAAATATTGTTATTGGTTGATAACGACGAATTCATCGATATTGAAATATTGGATATTGATTGATCAAATGGGGCGAATATTGAAATTGATCGATCCGTGCAGGCGGATATTGGTATTGATTGACATGAAATTTGCGATATCAATATCGATCAATGTTGAAACGTGAATTCAAATATCAATCTTGGAATAACGATAATGATATATCAATATCAGGGCCCATCGTATCGATCCTGGTATGCGAGATCGATGGGCCCTGTCGTGTAGGGTGTGCCATGCAATTTATTCCGGAAAGGATCTGCTGCTGAAATCTGTATAGGCAGCCCTGACCGGGAGTCCCGGTGCAGGCCCCTATGACAGATTCCTAGGTAGCCAACACTGGACCTGTGACTGATCCGTAAGCCCGTGCTGTGACACATCAAGTGTCACAGGTAGCTAGGACCGAGACCGTTCCGACTCCGTGACCGTTCCGGGTATATCTAGCTTAGGGTTTATTTCTTATGAGAGTTTATCTATATTGGTTCACTGACTGTCTGATATCTTGAACCGGGATATTCCAGTAGGTCGTGGACCCATTCCACGCTATATTCCACAGCTAATTTGGCCATGATTGGCTAAAACAGCCGCTTTGAGAGGTGGTGCGCAACGGCGCGTTTGGGTACGAGTGGGAAGTTTGAGATGAGCGGTTTGTAAGTGCGTCTTTGAGCCGCCGCTATGGGGATTCGACCTGGGCCGGGCTTCGTTGGCGCAATGTCCTTTTACGGTATAGTTCTTGCCTTGGCCCAGCATGCTACCGCTTCTTGGGCTGGTGTCTGCAGCACCTTCGACCTCGACGACGTCTTCCGGTGCCCCTCGCTCGCATGGCTCTACCGCTCCTTACGTAACTGTGACGTCGCATTTTCCCCACGCCATTACCCTTACGCGCCCCAGCGTACCACCTCCCATCGGGCTTTCAGAGATATGGTTGTTCACACACGTGCGAAGAGGTCCCTCACGAGGGACTCCGACATTGACGCCTCGTTGAGGCTGACGGACGCGGTTCGCAACACGCCGACGGCTAGATCACCGGCTGTTACGAACCCCGACCCTACTTCCAACACCGACGCCGACGTTGCGACGAGGAAGTACCTGCAGGAGCAGTCCAAGCTTGTGGACGAGGTCTACAAGGGGCGGCTCCATCGGACATGGGCCAAGGGTATCCGCGAGGATATCCTTGGCGACAAGAAGCATTACTTCAGCGGCACGACTGACGCGGGTCTCCTCTCCGACGTGGTGGTTCAGCTGCGTACGAAGTTTGAGTCCGCTGGGCTGGACCTCGTCTCGTTCGACCTTGACGACCCCCAGGCTCTGGTGGTGAGCAAGGTGAACGCCCTGCTGTACGACGTGCTTGGGCTTATCGTCGAGAAGCACAGCAACCCCCACGTCTGGCTTACGGGTACGGACGCGTCTGCCGACCGAGATGGACGGCGTGCGCTGGTGGACATCGTGAAGCGCAGCGTACCAGTGGCGTTGCGGGAGTCCTTCCAGCAGGAGCATGCCGCGCTTGGTTATCCCGCGAACGTTGACCCGCAGCCGATTCTGGCTCGGGAACAATGTTTGGTGCGGGATAACAAGGCGGCCGACTGGACACCCACCGAGGCCACCAGGAAGCTCAGCCTGTACAGCAGGCTTGACCCGGTGTTCTACGCCGCGGTCAAGGTGCGTTACCCCATGGTGGCCGACCTCGCGTCGGTTTCCCTTGTGGCCTTGCGCTCTTTGGTCGTCGAGATTTACCAGGCATGGGCGCAGACGGACGTCGGGAAGGCCTTCCTGGCCAAGCCCGCAGGTGGTGACACGTCGGCCCTGCTCACCAGCAGCGAGCACCAGGCGCTGTTGGACAAAATCAACGAGCTGACCGCGCTGGTTCAGCAAAGGTACGAAGCGGCTCCGCCGGTGGTGCAGCGGCAGCAGGACCCGCCGCAGCGGCAGCACGAACAGCGCCGGCAGCAGCAGCAGCGCGGGCAGTCGCAGCGGGGCTTCCTGTGGGAGGACTGCTCCTCACAAGGCACTGTAACTACTGATGGGAGTCTTATATGGACTGCATATAATGACTAACTGCCTAGGTACTGCTAGGTCAGCTCTTTAGACATAGGACTGCTATGTCTAGACTTACTACATATATTTGCATGTAAGAATTAGGTATTATATTTGACTTTTGCCATGCGGCTGTTTTTACTCTAGAAATCTCAACTGTTTCTTTGGCCTTGGCCATTACTTATTCACTCAGCTCTCTGAGGTAATCCTAGTCAGCATGGCCAAGTCTCATCAACCTATCATATGCTTGTACTACATTATCATGCAGTATGATGTGCCAGTATTCTACATGTCACATTATTACACAGTACAGTGGTACTGTGTACTCCCATATAAGGGGGGTCTCTTCCTCAACAGGGGTCTCGGGCGCTAATGTTGTAAGGCGCGTATGACACTTCTGGCATGTATGACATTGCTGAGTCATCCGCGCATGACACCGTGTGTTGTCCTAGCACAACTCCCCCCCCCTTCAGGTGGGAAGCGTCCTCGCTTGTGCTTAGATGCACAGTCGTTAGGCTGATTCGGAGCCCATGGTGTCCCACTCGCTGTCGTCGGACATCACTGGTGGCGGCGTAGGGCTGTACTCCGGCATCAAGGTCACCGGCTCCTCGTCAGCTTCTTCCGGATTAGCGCAGACTCTTTCATCGTTGAGATCCGTCTCATTTTCATCTCTCCAAAGCAGCTCCGCTAGGTATTCACACACCGCTGCGATTGCCCCCACGGGTTGTTCCACCGGTAGAGAGCTGAATAATTGTTTAAGCAAGGCTGCGGGGATGCCATACACGTGCCATCCAGCTCCCATGCCTGGTCTGGGGTCGCCCGACTCTCTGCTGGCGGAGCCGCTCTGCGCCATCTTCTCGTGCCGCCCATAACGGCGTTTGAAGTCGCAGGGGTTTTCGGGGTCGCAAGACTTCAGGGTGGCGATAGGCGCGTTGGTCCAGAAGTGGGTGGGTTTCTTGTAGGGCATACCATACTTACAATACGTAGCCAGATGCGGAGGTGGCAACCCTTGCATGCATCGGCGAGTGTGTAACCCATGAGGAGCTCGGCCACGTGGGTTCTCAATGAAGTAGAAGCTCGGCTGGAGGTACTTGATGATCTCCAATGTTCTCCGCACTTGTCTGTCAGCACCACGCAAGTTTCGTATCCCTACCGTTTTGGCTTGGCTATACTCCGTGCATGGGGGGCTCGCCCAAATGACGTCAAAGTGCTTGGGCGAGAACTGCCGATAGTCCCAGTGCAGGACGTTTTCGCAGTGGGTGGGCTTCCATCGGTTCTGGATGTCCACCGAGACTACCTCACACCCAGGAAACTGCTTGCTGAACTGTCGTTCGACGGAGCCTGTGCCACAAAACAGCACCAAGATCCGTATTGGGCGTCGAGACGGCTGTAGGCGTGCCGCTCCTCGACCAGGTCCTTGGGATGGCATGAAACTAGTGGACGACACCGTCGCGAATGTGCCCACCTCGTCGTCGGCTCGTTCTTCCGGGATCCACGCCATTCCGTCCGCCTGTAACTCTTCAGGATCCGTTAACCATATCGCTCCTGCTGACTCCTCGCGTTTGCGAGTGACTCTACTCTTTTCACGTTCTTGCCTCTTGGCCTCGACCTTCTCGAACTCCTGAAGAGCGCGGTTAGGTATCCCTTTTCGGCCAACTCCATCGAACTCGAGGTCCTCGCGAGTCTTCCATTCATTCTCGGAGCGCGGCATACCTACCCATTTGACCATGTACTCCGTCCATGTCCGCCCGCTACGTCTCCTCGTGCGTGACCTCTCAATGCACTCCACCGCCATCGTCTCCTTACGACCGCTCACGTCCACAGGGGGAGGCGGAATCTCCGCACTCCTGTCCGCGAACTTGTCCTGGCCCGACTCCACTGGGGTGAGTCTATCCACGGTGAAGACGTCGTGCACCTTCCACTGTGGTGGTAGCTTCAGGCGGTAAGCCGCGGGGGCCCCTCGGTCCTCGGGGGCGAGCTCCATCTGCCGGTCGCTGTGGAAGGCCTCCAGCACCTCCATCGGGCCCAGGCGCTTCTTCAGCAACTTCTTGTGTAGGCCCCGATCTCCGGGCTGGGTGAGATGCGTGGCGTCCACCCACACCATGTCACCTATTGCGTACCGGCGAGCGCGATGGCGAGCATCATACTGGGCCACTTGCTGCTGCTGAGCTACCAGCAACCTATCGCGAGCAGTGTGCAACTGCTGAACAAACTGCCGGGCGGTCTCGTGGGCCGTGCCTTTCTTCACGACGTCCCCTCTCCCCCCCTTGGCGCGGCCCCTACGAGAGGCCAACGCAGCTTCTACGAAGAAGTCGAGCTGCGACGTTGGGGCATGCCCATAGCAAAGCTCGAAGGGTGTGAATCCAGTAACCGCGGACCTGGAGTCGTTAATGGCGTACTCCACCGGGGTGCACCACAAATCCCAGTCTGTTTGGTTTGCGTCAACGTAGGCGCGCAACATGCGCTCCACCGTGTGGTTTGTGTGCTCCGCTTGACCGTCCCCTTGTGGATGGTACGGCGTAGTGGAGGCCACTTGCACCCCCATAAGGCGATGCAACTCCATATGAAAGGCGTCACGGAAGCGAGAGTCCCTGTCACAAACGATCTTCATGGGAGCACCGTGCAGTCGCCAAACATGGTCGAAGTACATTCGTGCCACTTGCTCAGCGGAGCTGTCAGAGTACAGCATGGGGACCACGTGCACCATCTTGGACAACTTGTCCGTGAACGTGGCGAAGGCGTCGTAGCCCCGCTCCGTGCGCGGCAGACCCGTGACGAAGTCAATGCTCACCACCTGCCACAGCCTGACCGGGACCTGGAGGGGGTTCAGCTGGCCATCCGGATAGCTGTTCCTCGGGCGGGTCTGCTGGCATATCAAGCACGAGCGGGTCCAGTCGGTGACGTCTTTGTTCATGCGGCGCCACCAGAACCGCCGCACTATCCGAGCAAGAGTCTTATCTCGCCCGGTGTGTCCCGCCGCGGGAGACTCGTGCGCTTCACGCATGACTATCTCCCGAAGGGGAGAGTCGGACGACAACACCAGCTGGTAGCGTCCCTCCGCGATGCGCCAGATCATGTCGTCAACCATACGGAAGGTGTCCGTGCGCTGGTGCGGGGCGGCTAAAAGCTCTTCCTTTAACATCGTGAGGTAAGGGCTACGTTCGTACTCCGCGCGTAGTGCTTTCACGAACTGGCATGCCTTCAGTGGTCCTTTGGTTGCGCGTGCCTTGGCCGCTGGCCCTGACGTGACCTTAGGCTCGCTTGCACCTTGAGCGGCGGGCGCACGGGCACTCTTCGCTCGAGGCCGAGACCGGCTGGCCGCTGGCGCCCACACCAGCAGCACGGGCCACCGCAGCGCTGGTCGGCCTCCATCTGGTGACTCAAACAAGCATGTAGGGTGACCCTTGGCATCCTTGAGGTCGAACACCTTGACCACGTGCAGGCCGTACTTGGGCTGGATAAGGGTGCGCCAGGACGCGTCATAGTCCGGCAGTAGGAACATCGCCGACGTGTTTTCTGGGTCGGCGCGCCCCTCAGCCATAAAGTGGCGTAGGATCCTCTCAATGAGGTTGCTATCCTTGGTGTAGGGGGGGTTGCACCAGACGAGCTTTCCCCGCCATTGCTGCTTGAGGCACTCCGTCCAATAGGTGTCCACCTGGCGGTTGACGCCCATGGAGTCACAACACGCGTCCACGTCGAACGGGCCGTACTGCGCGGAGATCTCTTCGAACTTCTCGTTTACCAGTTTCCAGTCCTGCCGGTCTACCACGTTATCGTAGTGGGAGCTTGACGCGGGAGGGGAACTTTGTTTGCTGGGAGGGGAAGGACTAAGGGGAGTTGAGGGGGCTGGAGAGGGGGCTTGCTCCGGTTGCGAGCGAGAGCGAGTAGTGACGCCCGCAAGGGTGGCTTCATGCAAGGCGCGCTCCGCGGTGTGCAACGTCTCAGCTGCGTCTTCCCACAGGTCGGGGGTTTCCACCCAGGTGAGCCCATTCAGATGAGTGAGCTCCCCAACGACCAACGGGGGGCTGACCGGAGGTACAGACTCGTCTTCAGAGTCGGAGTAATCAAACGTGGAGTCGAGCACCGAGATGGGGTCTTCAAGGGTCTTGACTTTAGTGGGCTCCTCGGACGGCTCTTCGTCGGTGTCGTCCTCGTCGATTGCACCGAATACTGAGGTGGGATCGGCGGGGGTTGAGCTCTCAGCCGACTCCCTTGGCACACTCTGACGAGGCTCGTCTGTGTCCCGGTCGACCACGCCCTTCTCCTTGAGCCCCTCCCTGGCGGATGACTGCTTGTAGTCTGGTCGTCTGGATTGGGCGTCCGGAACTACTAGGCATCGGCCAGGTACGTGCTCCATTTGGTGCACGCCCACTTCCACCAAGTCTTCATACCAGCGTGCCTGGCGTCGACTCAGCTCCCGAGCCGGCGCGAAGAGCCATTGCAAGGGTTTGTGGTCACCCATGAGTTTGAAGTCGGTGAATATAAGGTAATGCCTCCACGTCACTGTGGTGCAGTGGTGGATGGCGCACAGTTCCCGCTCCCCAGCGTGGTAGTTCTGCTCGGCCGAGGAGAATTGCCTGCTCTCGAAGGCCAACGGCTGAAGACCTCGTCCCAGGTCTTGCATCAGCACGCCTCCTAGTGCGACCGCACTCGCGTCGGTCTGCGCGCAAAATGGGCGAGACCCATCGGCTGCTGAGCGCTGGTCCGGTAGGGCGAGGATTGGTGCTGAAATCAATGCTGACTTCAATCGTTGGAAGGCTTCTTTCTCCTCCTTGCCCCAAGTCCATGGTACTCCCATCTTCGTGAGGCGAGTGAGAGGGTGGGCAATGTGAGCGAAGGACTGGATGTACCGCCGGTAAAAGCCACACATTCCAAGGAATTGGCGCACGTGGGTGACAGTCTCGAGCTCCGGCCAGTCGCAAACCGAGGCAACTTTGTCGCGTTGGGGGCGACAACCTTCCTTACTGCACACATGGCCAAGGAAGCGTACTGCTCGCATGCACAACTTCAACTTGCTTCGCTTGAGGTATACTTTGTGCTGGCGACAGGCAGCTAATACAGCTCGTACATGGCCGACATGCTGCTCAGGTGTGTCACTGAAAATCATGATGTTGTCCACGAACACTCTGCAGAAGGGTAGGTGTCCGAGGTACTGCGTCATCATTCTTTGCCACGTGCTCGGTGAGTTGCTCAGTCCCATAGGCATGACCAGCCACTCATAAGCTCCGAAGTGGGTGGTCATGGCTGTCTTCTCGATGTCCTCCTGTTCCATGGGAACTTGCCAGAATCCCCACAAGGCGTCTGCAGTGGAGAAGACGGTTGCTCCTTGTAGGTCATCGAGGAGGGTTTGTACGTCAGGAAGAGGGTACTTGTCCTTGACCGTGATCTCATTTATCGACCTGTCGTCGATAACCAAGCGCAACTCCTTAGGGTTGCTCGGCTTCGGCACCATAAGTACCGGACAACCCCAGGGAGACGCCGATGGACGGATGTACCCCTTGGCCAACAGCTCGTCAAGTTGTGCCCGAAGTTGCCGAAGCTCCTCTTGCGACAACTTGTAGTTACGCCGATGTAGCGGCTGCCCACTCCAGTCGGATCGCAAGCGAATGTTGTTCTTGTAGTCGCGACTTTGGACGGAGTCAGGCAGCTCCGTACATATGACGTCCCTGAACTCCTCCTCAAGGTCGCGCAGCTGTTGCCATATCTCCGGGGACACTGTCTCGTCAATCTCGTCCGGCTCCTCCGCTTCCATGGCATGGGGCTTGGGCGGCGGTGACGGTGGTTCCTCGGCCACTGGAGCGGCCTGCTCTTGAGATAAACCTTCAGTATGGGGCTTCTCGTCGCTCCAGCGCACACGCTTGCGTCGCGGCCGACGTTCGCGGAGTAAGCGCCTTCCCTGCTCCAGCGCGGCTGCGGCTTCGGCATGCCAGGTGGGTGGTTTCCCTTGCGCGTGGTCGTCGATTGCTTGGGCACGTACGTGCTCAGGTAATAAAGCAAATGCTCCCAAAGCTTCGCGCTTGCTCTGGAAGAACCCCAGATGTAGGTTGTTGGATGACGCATTGTCCGCCGGGGGGCCAACAGCACCCTCCAGCGCGACCACGTCAAAGTTTTGTGGGCGGGTGGACTCCACTGTTGCGTACACCTTATCCAAGTGGTCCTCGTCACTGGTGCCTGGGCTGGGCCGCACAGATTCCCGGAGGAGTAGAGCGTCCTCGGCTTCGGAGTCAGTGTCTGACGCGGACATCAGCGCAGGCGCGTCCGTCTCACCCAGATCCGCTTGGGAGGAGTCCATGGCGCCCGCGACTTGGGCGTCTTGCTGCTCAGAGCTAGACGTGGCGCGATGCTCGGACGAAGCGTCCCTGGGCTTGGCGTTGGTCTCGGCGTCGGTCTCTTCGTTACAGGCGACCGCCCCGAAGGTGCCGTCGGGTGCTAGGTACACCACGAAGGCACACTCATCCTTAGATTGGAGGGCTCGAAGGTCCTTGCGTACCCTTTTGGGGTCCAACAAGACTCCTTGTACCGGCGCCATGGCCTTATCCTTGGGTCTTGAGGGGTCTGGCGTTCCCGGAGAGCAGCCTGTAATGACCACTCTCTTGCTTCCAGAACCAAACCGGATGGAACCCCATCGGGAGTAATCCAAGGTGACTGGGGAGTGGGAGGCTAGCCAAGGTCCTCCAAGGATAATATCCACGCAAAGATCAATGGGCATCACTCTGAGCTCCAATTGCTTGACGTACAACCCCTTGGTGGTCTCTGCTTGCAGTCGAGGACGGACGCACGTGTTGACATCGTACGACGCGCCGTCAGCTACTCGCACTCGCATGGGGTTTTCGTGAGGTCGAGGCGTCAGGGAGGGAATGCTGCGTACAGTCTTGTCCGAGATAATGTTGGTGGAGCACCCACTGTCCACCAGCACCTTTACGCGACGACCGTTCACGTACGCCCAGAACAACAACAAGGTGGGGGCCTTGGAATTGTTGATCTGTCGAGGTGGCGCTCGCGATGTTGATACAGCCGCCAAGAGATCACTCCAGCCAGGGCTCATGTCCCCACTGTCGATGATGCTGTTGAGCTGGCATACGAAGGGGTCGTCCTTGGCATGAGGGTCGCCTAGGTCAGGAGGGTCGTCCATGTCAGAGTCCCATGGTAACTCGTAGGTGCCTGCATCGGCCAAGAGCCCTTGAGCGGTGGCTGTCTGCACCAGGTCCCTGGGTGGGTAATCAGGTGGGTACAAGGCCACTTGGATGACCTTGTCCTTCGCTGCTCGCGCCATATCATTCGTCGCCAAGTCACTTGCGTACTGGAGGAGTCCGTCTTCTACTTCCTCTTGCGCTTGTTCCTTGGCTAAGATGTGCAGTAGCTCTTCGTCTATAGGAGAGTCCCGCTCCAAATATGGGAGGCCACTGGCATAATCCCGCTTAAGCTTCTCTCGTTGGCGAACCTTCTCCAGCCCACTGAGCCACCTCCTCCTTGGTGCTCCTTCAGCTCGAGCTGCATGGGTCGGTGACAGCCATGGTCGGGGGCGGTCACTCCGTGTGGTTGAGGTTGCTTCGACAGTCGTGCTGTCGTTAGGTGAGGGCGTACGAGGTCGACGCCCAAGCTGGATGTCTTGACGTCGTCGTCGGTATTCTTGCAGCCTTTTAAGTTTGTTAAGGGCTGCGGGTAAGGGTGATCGAGCTCGAGCTTCTCGCTTATTGGCGGTAACCGCGCTGTGCGTTGGTGACCGCGTGGGTCCTCGGCTGCTGCGTCGATGCCCGGCTCTCCAAAGCGGTGGGCTCGTGCTCCGCGGAGGTGCACGGGGCGGTGCAAGGTCCGTTTCCAGAGCCTTGATGGAGGACCTCAAGCCCCGTGTGCCCACTTTGGAGCGTAAAGCGCTCGTCCCTTGCCCTCGGACAGCTCGAAATTGCCAACCTTGCAATGGTTGGCCCGTTGGCTCCAAGTGCACGCGGTAGCTCTCGGTCACCTTCAGGGTACGTCGGTGCCGTTTCTCAACGTGCTGGGAGTCGTCTGAGAGGTCCTCGCTCGTACACACTGGAGACTTGGCTTCCTTGTGAAGGCGAGCTTCGACCACTTGACGCTCCGGCGCGGGAGGAGGGCTAGTCATCGCCCGCGAGGGTAGCATGTTGAGCTCATCGGAGTCTAGGTATCCTGTGCAAGGAGCACTCCGCCTTTGACGTCGACGGGCTCTTCTCCACTTCTCCCGCAACTGCTGCTCCGAGAGGTAGGAGGGGGGCTCATTGCGGGGATGTGGGGTTCCACAGCCCGAGCTCATTGGGACTTGGAGGGTACTCCGAGCTCGAGGAAGTCCTCCGCGGCAAAATCCATTAGTTCCTTTGGCAACACCGCGTTGAGCACGTCGCAGTATTCATCCGTTTCCACTTCGTGCATGACCAGGTCCAAAGTTTCAGCCAGAAGTGCTTTGGCCCACTCCTTCTTACGAAGAGCAGCCTGTGGGCACTCTCGAGCATAGTGCTCTTTGCTTTGGCACAACCTGCAGCCAGTGTACTCCGGGGAGCCCAGACGTTGCCCAGTAGGAGTTGCACCCGCGGGACGATCTTCGGCTAGAGCTAGTAGCTCCTCCGAGACCTCCACCGCTGCCAGTAGCTGCACTGGCGCTCTCCTACTCGTCGCGTTGTTCAAATGCAACTCCGCCTCAATGGCGTATTCCAGCGCTAGGCGTCGACTGGCTGGAAGGGCGCGGTCGAGGAGGATCAAGGGGGTCCCCTTCCGCTCTGCAATCTCGAACGCCTCCTTCCGTACTTCCGCGGATAAGCCCGAGAGGAAGACGTCCAGGAGGTCGGATTCCGGAACCGGTGTGGTGAGCTCGTGTGTCGCCAACATGGTCACTACGCGATGGGCTAGATGCAGTCCATCCCAAAACTCGCGCACTTTGCGCGGTGTCGCCATGCGTCCTTGAGTTTGGCGTACTCGGCGTAGGAACGAGCCCAAGGTGGCCATTTCACTCTTCAGCGGCACGATCAGCTTCGCCAGCGGCACAATGACCTTCTCAAGGTTCAACGACTTGTCCGCCTCGGCATCCAGGAGAACCCCTCGCAGCTCCGTTCCTTCGGAGCTAGGCGTAGGGAAGCAATGCTGGGTGATCTCCTTCAACAAGATATGCACCGAGAGAATCGGCTCTCCGAGCTCGAACGCTCCGTTGGGCACGTTGCACGGGGTGTTCATCGCGAGGAGCACCACTGGAAGGGCTAAGCACCTGTCGAACTCGTCTACGAACCGCAGCAGCGGGCCGAAGGGGTTCGTGGACCCCTCCAGCGGTGCTGAGTACAAGGACATGATGTCCTTCGCGGCCTTGAGGGCATACGAGTGCCTCGTGTACTCCTCTCGTTGCTGCCTGCCGTCGTTGTACGAGGACCTTCTGCTAGAGCCAAAGCTATAGAACGTCTCGTCATCAGGGTCGTCATCTCCTCCCCCTCCGCTGCCGCCACGACGCGCGTTGGACCCTCCAGGGTCTCGTGAGGGGCGGTCGCCATGTTCGTCAGGGTTAGGCTCGTTAGGCGGCCCATTCCCCCCCCCTTGGTGCCCACCAGGTCCCCCTTGGTCGTCATCGTCGTCATCGCCTCCGCCGTCGCCTCCGCCACCCCCGCCCACGATCGTGGACAGCGGCTTCGGGCTCACTGTGGGGAATTGATCGAATGCACCCGGCCAAACTCCTCGTGTGCAATAGATGCACAAGGGCACAAGTTGAGCGGCGACAGACATGTTTGACAGCGTCATCACGTCACAACTCCAGATGGCTACCGGAGGTTGCGGGCTGCGAGAACATCTTGAGCATGGGATGTTGGTGGTGCTGGACGCGACCTCGTCGTGCACGCTCTGGATCACTGCTGTGCCCAAGTGAGGTGGTCGAGGGAGTTGGGAAGCCGGTGCCTCCGAGATCGGTGGCCCGCTCCCTGACGCCAAGTCATGGTCTCGGTACTTTCTCGCCACATCGAAGAACATACGTTCCGCCTCGAGGTTGCCCGCGTGGCCATCTAACCGCTCCTCCACACGCGCCCGGATGGCAACGGCAGCGGGCGCGCTTATGGATCGCCAGTCCACCTTGGCCAGGCGGTCATGCACACTCGTGGGGGAAGATGCACGCGTGGAGGCGTCCTCCTCGAACGTCACGCCTTTGTGGCCCCGTACGTCAACAGTCGTGGCCGACGGGGGCACCATCAGAGCCTCGTGTTCAGCTTCTTGAGCGTCACTTGTGACGGTCGCATAGCTCGCGGGGGTATTAGGTGGTTGCCCTGGCCGTGAGTGCGCTCGTCCGTCAGCGGCTTCAAGTGCGGCCTGCACCACCATCTTGCTCTCCGCCACTTGTTGCTCCAGCAGTCGTTGATCTCGAGCTGCTTGGTCAAGTTGTTGGCGTTGCTCTTCCGCGGCGCGCTGCATTTCTCGAAGTTGTTGATGATGACGTGCAGCTTCCTCCGCCTGCGATGCTACCGCTTGTTCATGCTGATGTGAGACAGCGTCCGCGGCATGCTGCATGCGCGCTATCTGCTCCTCAGCCGACTCGAGAGCGGCTTGTCGCGCTTCTTGGCACACCTTGGTGCGGAGCTCCTGCTGCATCTGAGTTGCTTCCTCCACGGCATTGTGCATGTCCATGCGCAACGCTGTGAGCTGCGCTTGGTGCGCAGTGGCCGCATCTAACGCGACTCGTTCGGACTCCTCTTGCAGCTCTCGTAGTTGCCGCTCGTGTCGCGTGGCTTGAGCTTGGCGCCGCCGTTGGCGTCCACCCTTTTGCCGAGAGCTCCTAGATGAAGAGGTGTGCGAGCGAGGCGTCAGATGAGAGCGCTTCAGTAGAAGATGTTTGACACGATGAAAGGGTGGACTTCTCCTCACTGGACGTAGAGGTGGAGTCGTACATCAGTTTACCTTCGTCACTGCGACGTCGAGCCTTGGCGAGCTTGCGCTTGGCCAACTTCTGCCGCTTCCGCTCCTGCTTCGCCACCTCCTTCTTGTGGGCTAACTCCGTCAAAGCCTGGACACGTACAGCACGTTCTCGTTGTGTGGGTCGTGGGGCAGATGAAGCTTTTGATCGAGGTGGTTGTGGGGCGGAGTCAGCGGAATGAACGTCTTCCTCATCGATCGTGGAGTCATCTTCAGACGACAAGACGCCATAGGGGTTGCGGCTAGGTACAGATTGTACGCCATGCTGTTGAACACTTGCTCCCAAAGTGGTTGTACGCCTTAGAGTCTTTATCACCTCCTCGACGCTCACTCCCAACCGCACCAGCCTTGCAGGCCGGTTGGCTGGGATGGTCGTGACGAGTGGTCGTGCAGAGTGGAGGTGATGATAATGGTGGCTTGCTGAGGTAACATGCGACAGAAGGAGTCCACGAGATGGGATCACGCGTTGCTCTCCACTCTTCGTTCTCAGCTGCACCTCCCATGTGATTGCAGCAATGGAGTCTTCTTGGCCACACAGGCGGCGAAGATGTCTACGCAAGGTCGCCCATTGCTTCGGGGTCACGTCAGGCGTGTCCGTCAGAGCTGACCACTCGTGGAGGACTTCGCGCTTCACATGTTGTTCACGCTGGCCCGCAAAGGTGGTGCACTTGGAAGCGAAGTCCACGGTAGCTTTCCACGCTTTCATACACTTCCTCACGTAGAACTCGGACCGGGCGATGTTGCACACCGTGATTTCGAGGGTGATCTCTTTTACACGACGTTGTTCTTCCCGCCATGCACTCAAGAGCCGGGACGCCAATCGCGAACTTGCGTGTCCAGCAAAATCTTGCTTTTTGCGTTGGACCTGATTCTTGCGGTGAGCTCGCTCGTGCCATGCTGTAAGGGAAACACGCATGCGTGCGAGACGGGCACGTAGGCGCCATGTCGTAAGTGCAGATGAAACACGCCCGCTGAGCACTCGTGCTGTCCAAGTACTCCACCAATTACGCAACGCACATACAGCTAGAATATCCACCGCTACAGCTTGGCGTGCCAGCCTGACGCTCCACTCGTTCACGCTTGACAAACCGCGCTCGCCACTTGGAGGTGCACTTTCACGCCTAGGCGTAAATATGTTGCTCTCATGAGTCAGGTTTCCAACGTGATGCTCTGGTGCTAGAGGCAAATGGTCAACTACAGCTTCGCTATGAGGAGATGATCTCAAATTATGAGCGGTGGCTATAGCGACCGTGTTGAGCTCCTCGAGAGCTGGTTGGCTACGTTGTAGATCTGAGGCACCTGCACCCCCTGCGCGCTGGTGGGGTGTAGAGTAGCACTCAACCATACGTACAGTGGCAGATACCAGCTCAGGAGAGTCACGCGAGCCGTTGGGGAAGTTCGTGGGCGTGGCAGGCAGCGATGCTTGGGTGCGACGTTCCTCTTGAGGTAGAGGCGCGCTCGCCAAAAGCGCGTATTCGCCCTCCAGAGAGCGTTGTACTGCTCCCCCCCCCTGCTGCCCCGCCGCGCCCCGGCTGGCGCCTCCCATTCCGGGACAAAGTACGGGGTGGGCCCCAAAGCCCCAAGCCCATCCCGGAGCTGAAACACCCGGGCCGAGCTAGAGAGCCCGGAGGGCCCAGAAGCAGCCTCCGCCACCCCCGAGCGCCGCTGAGGCGGAACATACAGCGAAGAAGCCCGCCGTGAAGAGGACATTGAAAAAGTTGCTCAAGCTGGTGGAGAAACGCAGCAATCTGATTCCGAAAAATCTGCCAGCGCTTCCGCCGTACAGGCGTGTAGTGTTAAGAGCGAAGACGCAGAAGCCCAACAGCAAATAAGCAACTGCCGTTACCAAATCCCAATTGAAGTTTCCCAGCGAACTCGAAGAGGTAAGATGAAAACAAATTGAGCAAAATTGGGCAACGATCGGCCCACGGAAGTCAAAGTAACGCTGCTGCGCGATACCACTTAGGGTCAGCTACTGTTAAGAACGCTAGAGCGCTGCAGAGCTCAAGGGCAAAGAAAGCAAGTCGCATCTGCCCATTCAGAGAACATTTTCGAATTCTACAGCATAAATTTGCGTAATCCCACTCAGTCGCAAAGACACCCGACGAAGAACACGCACGCCAGCGGAATAGCGCTAATCCGAAGTTGCATCACGCCAATTCCGAGCCAAAGAAGAACATTGCGCGCACATCCCAACCGCAGAGGGTAGTGTAGACGAAGATCTCGCGGAAAACACTGAATAATTGGCACAATTCCCGAGAAGAATTAACGGCGCAAAACTGCTAGCGAGCAAGAAAAAACGACGAGCCGTCGACCAGCGCGTCAGAGTGCGAACACAGGGCCAGCGGCCAGAAGTACAATTTTGACCATTCCCAAACTCGAATTTAAGCAGCACCCGCAAAAATTGCCATAATTTGTAAAGGTAATTTGTGAGTCCCAGGCGCAGAGCGAACGCAAGACGAAAGATAGCTCTGGGCTACTTTATTTGTGGCACACTGTGCCACAGTAGGAGGCCTGCCATGGCGAGCCGAAATTTTCCATCACAGATCACGGCGTGAAGAGAGTATACGTTGCATTCGACAATTCTAAGAACTTTTGTTGCTGAGGAACAAACGCCATTGCGAACATTCGAGTGAAGAACCGCGTGCGCACTAGGAACTCACAGCAGCCAAGACTGTAAAGCACGCGCAAGTGCACGAAGAAACCATTACGAAGCAACTCGCGAAGAAAGATCACGTTTTCACAAGCAATTTGAAGAAGAATTTGACAGTGCCACAAGTCATCTCGCTGAAGGAAGTCGCAAACGACGCCACTGGCCAGTGCTGACTCAAAGTTATGTAGCGCGCTAGTAACTCGAGAGCTCAAATTCCATCCGAAAAACTGAGGTACACGTAAATTCGGCGGAAAAGTTACAATCTCAAAGCAGAAAAATTTTGTGGAAGCGGTGGTGGTGGTGGTGGTGCGTAGCGTTCTGATACCATTTTGTGGGAGGACTGCTCCTCACAAGGCACTGTAACTACTGATGGGAGTCTTATATGGACTGCATATAATGACTAACTGCCTAGGTACTGCTAGGTCAGCTCTTTAGACATAGGACTGCTATGTCTAGACTTACTACATATATTTGCATGTAAGAATTAGGTATTATATTTGACTTTTGCCATGCGGCTGTTTTTACTCTAGAAATCTCAACTGTTTCTTTGGCCTTGGCCATTACTTATTCACTCAGCTCTCTGAGGTAATCCTAGTCAGCATGGCCAAGTCTCATCAACCTATCATATGCTTGTACTACATTATCATGCGGTATGATGTGCCAGTATTCTACATGTCACATTATTACACAGTACAGTGGTACTGTGTACTCCCATATAAGGGGGGTCTCTTCCTCAACAGGGGTCTCGGGCGCTAATGCTGTAAGGCGCGTATGGGGAGTGTAATGTCATCCCAAACGACAGGCGGCTGGGACCTGTATAATCATCCTGAGCAACAGTAGAAGATCTGTATAAAAACTTCACCGGTCCGACGTGGTCAGCGTGGACGTGACCTTCCCTAAGGGGGGGGGAGTTGTGCTAGGAGGCAAGCACACGAGCCAGAGACGCAAGTAAAAGGGCTAAGAAAACGGCTAAGTACAAAAAGCAACTACAACTATAAAAAGTGCTCAGTACGGAGTACAGTAGGACCGATCTGAATGATGTTGGTGTGAGGTGCCTAGATCGCTGTACGGAGTACTTAGTACAGTTGAGTTCCGAGTTGAGTTTTATGATGCTTAAGAACTCTATGGCAGCCAGCTTCGGAGATGAGAACTGAACTGAATAAGTGTAACATAATAAGTGTACAAAACCGTAACCGCTGTATATGTGTATTGAAAGCATACACTGAAAGCATACTAGGAAGAATTACGAAACCGAATTCCGAATAGTGGACCAATCGAAACCATACCTCGTGCGGTCGTTTAATAGTTAGTAATAGTTAAGCCCGAAAGTGTAAAGAAGAGAAGAAACTGGATACGTAATAACTTACGAACGGCACTGTTGACGGTGACATTTAGCGTTTGCGACTGTCAACTGACCGGGAATGGCTACAGTATGGGGAAAGCGACCGGGAATGGGTGATTTGGAAGCGTTGAATAAAGCGAAATAAAATGTAAAGTGAAATGGTGACGTCAGCAGTCAATTTTAAATCTGAATCGTTGTCTTTGCGATGCATGGACGGTAAACAAATGATTTGGAATTTAGTGTCATCGAGGCGTGCCACTTTCTAGCGACAGTTTTTACAGTGGGGTCAGAATCTAGTGCTCTAGAAAATATTTCCACCGCTTGAGATGGTGTGTTTTTTCAGACTGCAACAACCCTGCTCCACCCTAACTTTTCCTCCGTAATAGTCCAGGGTGGTGTGCTGGATGTGACACACCGTGTGTCACTTCCTGTTATCTGTACTAGTACTCGGTACAGTACGGGTGTCACAGGTTTAGGGTTTCCGGCATAAAGCCGAGACTATCTTATGTTTATTGACACTTATGCAAACACCGAAAGTGAAAGCATTCTGATTGTATCCCAATATATATCCGTAGTTATATATCTCACACAGATGTCCGGGGTATGACAGTATGACACTATGACAGTATGCCATTATGATACTATAGTACTGTAGTATGACAGTACTGTGGGATGGTCATCGTGGCGCTTAATCAGACCCTCGGGTAATGGCCGGATTCGCATCGGGATCAGAAAGACGATGAAATCGAGTATCAGATGTCGGGGGTATGACAGTATGACAGTATGACAGTACAGTAGTATGACAGTACTGTATGACGGTCATCGTGCCAGTCCGTCGATGTGACATCTGAATCGAGAATGGCGAATCGGAATTAGAAATGAGATCGGATCAGGAATTGAACGTTGGGCCGTGGTGTGACATCGGGTGCCGGGTGGTTGACCCTGCAGCCCGAGTTACGAGTGAATAAGTAGAGCACTTGAGAAGTGTTTAGCCTTCAGAACTCGGAACCGAACTATCGTTTGCACCTCAGTCTGGCCCTGATCCAGTATATTATAAAAACCGAATTGTGTACCTTTGCACGGTCAATAAAAAACATCATTCCGAGTATATGTCGTAGTGCCCCTGGCACAGCGGCTGCCCGTTGGGCGGGCGCCAACACCCGCCCACCTCCGCCGCGGCATTCTGCATTCCTATCGACGAGGAGGACGCGGAGGGGGTGCATGCACTTGCCATGTGCGTGCGCTCTTCCAGCAGGCAGCGGACGATGGCGCGGAGTCCTTTGCTCGTGCGGCCGCCGCGTACGGGCCGCCTGCGGTGCTTTGTGCGGGAGCGGTGGGCGGCATCGACGTGTCCGCCTACGGCTTCGCGGTGGAGCAGCAGTCGGCTTCCGACGAGCCCGTAGGAGACGACATTCTCCGACGGCTCGACGATCTTGCCGCGGAGGTTCACTCCGCGGCCAATCACCAGGTGCACTTCACACACGCATCTTTCCCGCCTCCTGACGGCATCGAGCAGCAGGCTTCGGCTCTGGTGTGCGGACCCGCCGCGGCGGGGACCACGCCGGAGGAGCAGGTTCCGGCAGGTGGTGCGGCGGCATCGGCACCCGCCGTGCCGGCCCCTGCTATGCCTGTCTCGCAGGGGAAGGATGTGAAACCCGCGCCACTGCAATCGGCGCGGGTGACCACCACAGCGGAGACGGACGGTGAGTTCGCTGGGTTCGTTCAGACCGTGAACCACGCCGCCATCGGGCAGGTTGATCTCACGGGTTACGACACGGACGACTACGAGGACCTCGCCGACGGCAGCTTCATCGTGAAGCCGCGGACTCCGGCCATTTCGGCAAATCATGCGTCGGAGTCCGCGACCCACGTGCCTCAGTCTGGTGGTGCATCCCGCACCTACGGTTGTGGCAAGCCGCCATGGGGCTTCCCCGCACACGCGGGCCCGTGGGGGTTTCATTACTTCGTCTCTCTCTTTCGTTTGATCTCGATCATGGGAGTGGGAGTTGCCGCCTACACGGCGGCCAATGACATCGACTCTGTGCAGGTATCGGGTCTGGCTGCACCGCAGCCTGTGCTGTGCAGGGGGGATTTATGCATCTACCCTGGTATGTCCGAGCTGGACCCCCGTCACTCTGGATGCAGTACTGCACTCCCTGGGTGCTGCGACGGTGGTTCACCGGCCGCCTGACCCACTGGAGGGCAGGGTTGCGAGCTACTACCGTGGACATTGTGGTGACGGTGCACCTCAAAACTTTGACCCCGAGTAGCTTTCCTTTTGGCTCTGGCAGTACACCACTCTGGTGGTGTGCTGAGATGTACTTTGACCTCAACATGGTCTTCAATTTGGTTTATGTTTCTGTTTTGACACCTTTGAATTCTTCAAGCTGACTTGCTGACACGGTGCTTTTCAGTAGTTTAGCAGGACCTGTGTGCCTGTATGTTTCTGCTCTTGTGCCGGCTAGAGGGTTCCAATTTGTGTATCAGAATAGCACAGTTGGATTAGCAGTTAGGACTTGTCACCCTAGCTTCTGCCCTAACTTATCCTAACTTCTCTGACTTACCTGTCAGTCACCACCCACAGTGTTGGGGTGGTGTGCTGAAATCTGTATAGGCAGCCCTGACCGGGAGTCCCTGTGCAGGCCCCTATGACAGATCCATAGGTATCCAACACTGGACCTGTGACTGATCCGTAAGCCCGTGTTGTGACACATCAAGGTGTCACAGGTAGCTAGGACCGAGACCGTTCCGACTCCGTGACCGTTCCGGGTATATCTAGCTTAGGGTTTATTTCTTATGAGAGTTTATCTATATTGTCAGGGTTATGACCGATGACACATGTGTCATACATGTCATACCTGTCATACCTGTCAGACATGTCATACCATGTCATGTCGAGTCATGTCATATATTATTATGACAGACAGTCGTCAGTACGGTCGACTATGACTGTACAATCATGTCATCGAGATGATAAGTCACATCATCTGTCATTTATTCAAGGTAAGACTTGAATGACACATGTCATCGAGAGGCCAGTATGTCGGACTCGAGATGGCGAAGCAAGATGCTATCTTGAAGTACCGAATGGTTCGGAGAAGAACGCATCTTCGCTTCTAGCATGTTCTGAACAAGCATGCGAGTATCATATGGCGAACGCATTATTCGTTCAGCCGATACTAGTCGTTCAACCAATGCCTTGGGTTCACAACCCAATAGCGGTGCCATCTATGAGATGGGAGGCATTCGGTATAGATGAGGTAGCGTTGTGCTCCAGCAGTATCTTCGGACGAAGTCTGCACTCATCACCCGCTCTTACGCTGCACAAGTTGTTACTGTTCAATAACATCTGTGCTATCTTATCATATCATATATATCTAAGGCTCGCTTGTGCGTCCTTAACAGTTGGTATTCGATCGTCAAGGCGAGAACGAGAACTCTAGTGTGAGTGCAGCATAGATATCGAATATTTTGTGTATGCTGGTTGCGGAGCGCGAATAATATCTGGCGTCGCAATCGCACAAATACCGATATACTGCATATACTGACCGCTGCATAAGCGAATATTGTGCGCGAGGATATATCGTCACATACACAATCGCAGATCGTACATCGCAGCTGATCGTCACCTATACAGCGCGAGAAGGTGTGCATGCGGCATACATATGCGCAGCGATCACATGTACGCGCAGATACGATTCGCAGTTGTACGAAATTCGCAATATGAGACGCGGACACAAAAATCATCAGCGGAATCATGATCCGCGCGAAAATTAGCACTCGTATCATGTGCTAGACATACTGCGACAAGATGTGCTCTTTATCGGCAGCGCGCACCATCGCGATTTTCATGATCGCAATAAATCGCTTACTGTACACGATGATTATTTTGCAGTTTTTTTATGACGATGTCAGTATGCAAAATGTCATCAACGCACCGTCATTATCGATAGTTGCAATAATCTCGAATGCATCATCTGCGCGCGTCACGATATCCTTTACAGAATATATGTATACTTACTGGGATTATCATGAACGGACGCATGATGACAGTATATTGCGGCATGCCACATATTACTCTGATGCTTGCTGAGATATTATAATCTATTCACTGTCAGATTCGTATAGCAACCTGCAATCATGAGTGTGAACTGCATATATGTTGTGTGAATAGCTTACACACACATACACGCTCAACATGACAGATCATTGAATACTCTGCAGCAACATCATAGTGTGTGTAAAATTCGAGTGTGCGGAGATAATAATACCTGCAGCACCACACACACACACACACACACACATATATACTTACAGTATACACCATCATTGAGTATATACTGAGTGCATGCAGCAGATGTGCATTTCACCACATGTACATTATTATACTGAGCAACTGCATCACTGTGATATGTGCATGCATTATTCATACAGCTTGACCACGATAACAGCTGTAATGTACAAACCAGTTTGATCACGATAACAACTGGGACATATAGCATTACATCACAATACATCATACATTGTACCGGGAGGTACGAGCAGCGGGGTTGCATGCACAGAGATCTGGTTGCATGCTGCCGACGAGTGGTTGCATGATACAGATGCCTGGTTGCATGCTGCGTATGCCTGGTTGCATGCCACAGATGCCTGGTTGCATGCTACAGATGCCCGGTTGCATGCCACGGAGGCCAGGTTGCATGCTACAGATGTCAGGTTGCATGCTACAGAGGCCCGGTTGCATGTCACGGAGGCCAGGTTGCATGCTACAGATGTCAGGTTGCATGCTACAGAGGCCAGGTTGCATGCGACAGAGGCCAGGTTGCATGCTACAGATGTCGGGTTGCATGCTACAGAGGCCCGGTTGCATGTCACGGAGGCCAGGTTGCATGCTACAGATGTCAGGTTGCATGCTACAGAGGCCAGGTTGCATGCCACAGAGGCCAGGTTGCATGCGACAGATGTCGGGTTGCATGCCACAGAGGCCAGGTTGCATGCGACAGAGGCCAGGTTGCATGCGACAGATGTCGGGTTGCATGCCACAGGGGCCAGGTTGCATGCGACAGAGGCCAGGTTGCATGCTACAAAGGCCAGGTTGCATGCTACAGATGTCTGGTTGCATGCTACAGAGGCCAGGTTGCATGCAACAGATGTCGGGTTGCATGCCACAGGGGCCAGGTTGCATGCGACAGAGGACAGGTTGCATGCTACAAAGGCCAGGTTGCATGCTACAGATGTCTGGTTGCATGCCACAGAGGCCAGGTTGCATGCAACAGAGACCAGGTTGCATGCTACATATGCCAGGTTGCATGCTGGTGACGGGTGGTTGCATGCTGCAAGGGCCTTGTTGCATGCCGGTCACAGCTGTATGAAGAAATAATTGATGGCAAGGCAGATTTCAGGAGAAGATCTGCAATGACAATAATTATATTGAGGATCTGGTGGATTCCAGAAAGATCTGCAATGGCAATATCGTGATCTGCCTGATGATTGGTGGAGGAGTACCAGAATCAGGCATATATGTGCACATGATTGGTCGATGGCAGATGTCAATACAGGAATCCTGCTAGTGATTGTTAGAGAGCAACATGTTGAAAGGGAAGCTTGGAAAAAGTGGACCTCAGTTAGTGTTGATCAAGAGAAATGAATTAAGGAAGTTTTACATGTTAGGATTAGGCTGTATGCCAAGACTGATATAAGGATATAGATGTATTAGGTCTGAGACCAGACATTATATCAGAAAAGTGACTGTAATTCTAGGCTAGAAGCCAGAGTATGTCATGAAATAAAACAGTGGAATATAAGACTGTGAAGTTAATATTACACACCAAAAACAGCAGAAAACATAAAAAGAAAAGAAAGAAGATAAAAGAAAAGAAAGAAAAATAAAGAGATAAAGATGTATAAGTTATCAGGAGTGTGTGCCTGGTACAAATTGGTTCTCAGATGATGGGAACGTTCTATGGACCTGTGGGATCTGCGTTTTGCAAGATGTTGGAGATGGCGACTTTTGTGTTTGCGTTTTGAGCGGCTTCAGCTTACGTTTGACGGCTCAAAATACGCGCGGTGCTTGCGTTGTACACACGAGAAATTTTCGCTATGGGACCTTCTTTGTTAAAGATTTGGTTGAGGATCTTCTGTGGAGACTTAAGATGCGACTGCAAGATGACTTGGGCGACTTTTCGTTTTTGAGTTTTGGGCTGTCTCTGCTTGCGTTCGACGGCTCAAATTGCGCGCGTTACGTGCACTAAAAACACGGAAAGGTTTCGCTGCGAGATCTTCTTTGTGAGGGATTTGATTGGGATCTGCGTCGGATTGCTTTTTCTTGAGGCTCTGGACGAGGTTTATGACTTGATCTTAAGGATGTTGAAGGCGGGTCCACTCCGACGGCTGTGGAGCTGGCAAGATATGCGCTTGGACGTCTTTAATGGACCCGCGTTGCCGCTTTTTACTGGGTTTTTGCCAGATGTCGCGGATGCTAAGATTTGTTGCTGATTCCTTAAGTGTGGGCTTAAGTATGGGGGGGGAAAGTGCAAGCTTCCTTCTGAGACATAAATAAGCAAGACCGCTGGGGACTATGATAAAACTTTGCGGAATAGCACAAATAGCAAAAAACTTTCAGTTTTTAAGCATCCTAGAAGAGATTGGAGTCAGATGAGCCAGATCTTGTATTCTCACCATACTTAAGGCTATTTTTGGCAGCTGGTACCTTCCACCTTCTAGGGAAGTTCTTCATACCTTCTGGCTAAGTTCTCTACAGCTTTTGGCAGTATTTTGGCTCTACTGGACTGGTATTCTTGGAATTAATTTCTGGAAACGCCATGGACCCTTCCACCACCTTCCCTCTGACACCCTTAGACCCCTCTCCACCAACCGCTTCCACCACCGCACCTGGACCTTCGGGCCCTTCCACCACCACCTTCCCTCCTTACCCCTCAGTCGGTACTGGGCAGGTTGTAGACGTACACCAACCTGCCCCGGACGTGCCCGTCAGCATGCAACCGGGCATGCAACCCGGCATGCAACCTGGCATGCAACCTGGCATGCAACATATGCCAGGTGGCATGCAACCCAGCATGCCTCAGAGCCATTTTGTGCACGCCCCCTCTCAAACCTTCCCTTTTATGTTTCATCAACAAGAGGTCGGTTGGAGTGGCATGCAACAACATGCAACGGGCGTACAGCCGCATGCAACCAGCATGCAACCGCATGCAACCAGCATGCAACCGCATGCAACCAGCATGCAACCGCATGCAACGGGTATGCAACCGCATGCACCCGGCATGCTCCAGTATGCTCCAGACATGCCATATGCCCCCAGTAGGCCGTCTCCGCCTTTTGGAATGGCTCTCCACTATGCCACAGGCTCGCCAACCCATGCCCCAGGCGTGTTGACACATGCCCCATACACGCCCGCGCCGATGTCCACCACCTACGGGGACCCATGGACACTACCGGCTTATTTTCCACCGCCTCCACCTCCGGTATATGGAGCTGACCCTGCGTCGGAGGCACGAGCTAGAGAATGGTGGGCAGCGCGAGAGCGCATGGCCGCTGCGGAGCGGGCGGTGGCGACTGATATGAGAGTGGTCCCCCAACGATTGTATCCGACACCGCCGATGGAACCGACTCCCCACATCGACACTTCTCCTGACGAGGGTGTGGTAACCCATCAGCCGCCTCATCGTCGCCGTGCCTCGGGGCCAGAGACTCTTGGGAGAACCTTGCCGATACGCACGGAGCCCCAAGACGTGGTGACCGAGGACTTCTCCCAAGCTCGCGCGTCTCAGCCTGGGAGCGCGACATCCGGCTCTGGCTATGAGTCTGCAGCGGGCACTCAGCATAGCCGCAGACGACGAGAACGGCGTCTCAAGTTGGAGAGGCATCGGAGGAAGGAGTTGACGGACCAGGAGGTGTTGCAGCGGGTGGTGCGCGCGGAGACCGCTCGGTTCCTTGCGGAATCCGAGGCGGAAAGCTTGCGCGATCGGATGGCTCAGCTGGAGGCTGCTACAGCGGAGGGCGAGGTGGCCGAGGAACGGCGCCTGGCAAGAAGACGCCGGGCAAGCTTGGACACCCCTGTGGTGTGCGGGGCTGGTGGGGGCCAGCCGCAGCATGCAGCGGGAGCGGCGGAGCATGCAACCAGCTCGGCAGAGCATGCAACACAACATGCAACACGGCCGGCTGAGCATGCAACACGCCCGGCTTCGCATGCAACCAGCTCAACTTCGCATGCAACACAGCATGCAACCCGCCCGGCTGAGCATGCAACGGGCCCGTCTCCGCATGCAACACGCCTCGACCCGCATGCAACACGCCTGGCTCCGCATGCAACACATATGGCTCCGCATGCAACACGCCTGGCTCCGCATGCAACCAGTGGGTTCCAGCATGCAGCCAGCGCCTCCCAGCATGCAACCAGCGGGGGACACCTAGCCTTGGGCTGGAAGGATGGGAAGTCGCTCGCCGCCGATGAAGAATCGCAAAGCCGGAGTAGCGACTATAAGGACACGGAGGACGACCCTGGTGACGACCCTGGAGATGACCCGGATGGTGACCCGACTGGGGGGGCGGGACCGTCGACGTCAACTACACGGCTGTTAGTGGTCACTCCCCAAGGGGATTCCTTGTGGGTGCCCCCGAGTGAATTGGCTACTACAGCGACGTTACCCGAGATCACCTCCTCGCGCCATGGTCTGTCGGCAGCCCTGAAGATCTGTGACAACCTTGGGCTGAGTCCTACTCGATACATTCTGAGCGGGGCCGGCGGTACCTCTTTCCCCGAGATACGTCCGCTGCACACCACCGAGACCTCCACCTACGCTCTCTTGGTGGACCGCTCGGTGGCAGAGGAGTCTATTCGAGGCACGAGGCGTCCCAGAATTCCGTCACAATGGTACCAATGCCCGAGACGACCGGTGGTGGACGCCTTCACGGAGTCGGAGGCGGAGACCTACGAGCTGGATGGGCTACAAGCCTGGGTGGAGGTATGTGCTGCTCCATGGTACTTGGCTGCATCGTTTGGGCCGCCTCCTACGATGTCCCAACCCCCGTTGCAGACTGACCCCTCCACCTTCCTAGCTCCTTCACATCGACTCTCAGCCGATGCCGCGACCTTCACCCCGACGGTGGCTCACACGGCAGTGGCGGGACCACCGGCCGGAGTTGCACGAGCTCCGGAAGACCCGACGGCAATGTTCACCCCTGACGACCGCTCCTACCAGACCGCGATCAAAAACGAGAGCTCGCTCTTGAGGGGCATCTACAAGTTGGTGGAGGACCTCCCGGAGTTCCCCGGCGATCACTACACGAAGGGCCGGGCCATGGATGACCTCGAGGAGTTCTCCGTGGCGGTGAATGCGCTCCTGGAGCACATGACGGTGATTGCGGCGCTCACTACTCCCAGTTTTCGGCGTGAGGCGCAAGGACGCAACCAGCTTAGCGTCTCCACCTTGCTATGGATGGTCAAGACCGCCAAGTTGGCCAAGGCTCAGAAGCTGTACGTCGAGGAGATGGCGCCAGGAGGCAGCGAAGGAGAGGCGTGGAAGGCGAGGTACGCAACGGTGCCACGGTTCATGGGCGACCTTGCCTTGTCGGTGGACATCACCACGGACGCCCTGAAGCGGCTGAAGTCGGAGCTACTCTCAACGAGGCAGCGATCGGAGGAGAAGACCGGTGCCTTCTACACCCGCATCACCACCCGAACCGCGACTGTCAACTTTGTGGCGGACGTAGTACGGGGTTGCGGTAAGGTTACCAAGCTGGAACTTCTCGAGCTCTTTTGGGGTGGACTACGTCACAGCGTTCAAGTGGGGTCCAAGCTGGCGGATCTGGGGCTGGACACCAGTCACCCGGAGCAGTGGGAAGACGAACAACGTCGACTCGGACGGTCCGACACCTCCGCCATCTTGAAGGTTCGTTCCGTGGCCACGGAAATCGAGACGGCTAAGGTGATGGAGGACGCGGTTCTCCACGACACCATCGCCCGTAAGGTGGCGTTGGAGATGGGACATCGACAACGGCAAGTTCCACCACGCAGCACCCCGTCTGGTCGGTCTAGGTGGCCCCCGAGGAGGCCTGCGTTGGCGGCACTCACGTGGGAGCCGGGGACTGCCGGGGGCGACTCGGCAACAGCGGCCCCGGTGACCGTGAGCACGGCGGCGACCCAAGGATCCCGACCGGCACCTGCGGTGAGGGAGCGGCCCTGTTTTGCATGTGGCAG
>LGRX02033594.1:0-33314 GCA_001247695.2 Cymbomonas tetramitiformis | reverse complement strand
GCTCCCCTCATCTCCCGGCCTCGCAAGCGGAAACATGCCGCGGGGGGCTCTCGCTTGGATGCGGTGTGCGCGGCGGCAAGGCGCGTGGAGCTGGCGGACACACTTTCCAAGAGCATGGAGACCCTCTCGGTTCTGGTCCGCCGCCCCCTGGGAATCCCGGAGGCCTGCCGGGTACTCGGGAGGGCGGCCCTTGGCGGGGCGGTGCCGCCGCGGAGCGCCGCCAGGCATGCCCTCCGGACCAATGGCATCTCCTTCTTGGACGAGGCTGGGGAAGCTACATACCCCATCCCCCTTGGCTCTCTGCGGCTCCCTGCCTCACGGTGCGTGTGTGAGACTCCGGCTCCGGAGGCGGAGTGCGGCACGCTCTGTGCCACTTGCGGGCGCCTCATTGCCTCCCACGCCCCTCCCCTGAGTGAATGCGCCCTGTGCTCTAAGCCATTGGGGGAGAACGAGGTTGGCGTTACGGCGGGCCCTTGTGGCGAGCCTCTCCCCCCCGCTCCCCCGTTCGTCCCTCTCCCTCCTTCCCACTTCCGCGGTGTGCACCTCATGCGTGGGGGGCGGTACTACCGGGCCCAGCTTGGGAAACGGTTCCTGGGCCGCTTCCATGGGCCACATGGGGCGATCGAAGCCGCCAGGGCCTAGGACACAGAGGCGCGCCGCCTCAACACTGAAACAGGCGCGGCGTGGCTGACGAACTTCGTGGCGGAGGGCAGCTTGGTAGAAGGGGAGGCGACGGCGAGCATGGCGCGGGAACGGGCAGAGCTGGAGGACAAGGGGCGCCGCATCGACAGTCCGCACACGTGGTCGCGCTTCTTCGGTGTGGCGTGGGTCCCGACCATAGGGAAGTTCTCCGCCACCACCTTCATTCCGCGCCGCCAAGTCGGTCTCTTTGTCACGGAGGAGGACGCTGCCGTTGCTTATGACGAGGCGATGCTCGCCATTCCCGGGGTGGAGCGTGGAGTGAGCCCGCTCAACTTTGCCCCTGGCACCCGCGACAGGTGCCCCCCTCCTGCTGGCAGAACAGGGAAAAGCATCCTGAGCTCTCGGTACACGGGGGTGGACCGCTCAGCGGCTTCGGGGGGATGGCGGGCCTACCTTGGCTCCAAGACGACCTCGAGGACTTTCTCCAAGACACTCGGCAGGCCCACCACCTACAGATGCGAGGCGGACGCCGCCCGTGAGGTGGACAGGATGGCGGTGGCTGAGCACGGCCCGGGCATCTCCCTGCTCAACTTCCCCACGCGTGACAAGTCCCGGCCGTGGTGGGAGTGCGACCCCGCTAGCTACCGCCTCCTGGTACCCCCCGGCGTGCCCGCCCCAAGGCTGGATGTGCGGGTTCAGTTCGACCCGGAGACGCGGACGGTGATCCACGCCCGGGCGGACATCCCCCCGGCGCCCCAAAATGGATTGGTACCGCCCAACGGCCCCGAGCAGGAAGCGCCCTCCTCTCCGCGCGCTCCCGGAGCCCGGTGCGCGGGCTGTGGGAAGGGCGCCCACGCCCGCCTGGAGCCTAACCAGGGGTGCGGCGGGCTCATGGTGGGCCACCTCTTTCCCTCGGAGGTCCGGGACGTCTGGTTGTGCCCGTGGTGCCTCCGGAGGCATGCGGCGGCAGCCCTTGCCCGACCAGCCGCGGGCGGGACACGTGTGAGCACGGCCCCTGCTGCTCCAAATCCCCTGTGGCCCTCAATGTCACCCTCCCCCCCCTCGCTCGAGACCGGCGCGCGGCCGGCCCCCGCACAGACTGCAGTGGGCGGGGCCGGGGGCAAGGCTGCCCTCTGCCTTGAGGTGGCCCCCTCGGTGGGCTTGGGGCGCGGGGCCCCTGGCGCCCCCGCTGCACTCGGAGGTGCCCCCTCGTTGGCGGAGGCTGCCGTGGCCGGGGCCTCCACGCTGTGGTGCAGGGCCCTGCTGCCCGGGGAGGCCGCCGAGATTGACGCTCTTGACGCGCTTGGTGGGCTTCCTGGCGACGTCCTCCCTCAGCTTGGGGAGGATCCTCTGCTCAAGCGCGTTGCCCTTTGCCGCCTGCTAGACATCACGCACCCGTCGCTACGAGTGGGGGGGATAGAGCTGCAAGGCTATGTGGACGACGATCTTGTCAATGCGTACGTTGGGCTCCTTGACAGCACGGCCGTGACGCTGGGCTCCCGGACGGTCTTCCTCCCTCCGGCCTTCGGCATGATGTGTGCCGCCTCAGCGAGGGATGTAGGCGTGCTCACCCCCACCTTTGCCTCGGACCCGGATGGCCGCAACGCCCCGGGCGCTCGCCGTGTGACTCGTGGAACGGCGCGCCGGCTCCTTACGGCGCACACCGTGATGATCCCGGTGGCGGTGGACCTCCACTTCTTCCTGGTCCTCCTTAACGCGCGGGGGATTTGGCTTCTGGACACGCTCCCGGGCGACGCGGGCTGTGGGTTGCGCCGCAGGCACCTCGCCGACTTCATTGCGGGCACCGCGTGCAGAGCCGTTGCGGACAGAGTTGGCGACACGGAGGCGGCGCTGGCGGCCATCCCGTGCCTGCGCCGGTCGACATGGACGTGTAGGGGGGACTTGGGAGCGCCCCCCCCCCGCCCTTGGCGCGCGCCGTGCGGGTGTGCGCGCAGACCAGGCTGAATGCGGGGGGGGCGCCTCATGATTGCGGCCCTCTGACGATGGCGTACATGGAGGTGCTTGGGCTGTGGCCGCGGGGGACGCCCCTCCCGGTCAGTGAGGTCATGGCGGCCTTCCGCGGGCGCGTCGCCCATCGCCTCCTCACGAGAACTCACCCGCTCCTAGCCGGGGGCTCTGCCCTGGCCGTCTCTGCAGGGGCCTCCCTATGCCCTGACGTGGAGGCCCCCCCTCCTCTGGCCGGCTCCTCTCTACCACCTCTCTCCCCCGCCCCCCTGCCCACCCGCCGGCCCCTCTCCCAAGACCCCCCCTCCCCACCTGCGCTTCTCCCCCTTGACCCCTCTGAGGCTCCTCCCCCCCTCCTCCCTCTCCCGGGCCCAGCTCTGCCTCGCCGTGCCCACAAGGGTGCCCGTAAGTCCTCCGCCCTCTTGCTCCCGCCGCGCGTGCCCCCCGAGCGGCGCATGCCCCCCCCTCCCACCTTCCCCTTCCTCGGCCTGAGGTGGTACTACGGCGCTGGCCAGCGCGCCATGACGATCGAGTATAAGCGCTCGAGGGGGCTTCAGTGCGCCCTCCAAATTTCGGGCGTTGAGGGCTCCGGGTTCGTGGGCACCGCGATCCCCACCTTTGAGGAGGCCGCTGAGCACATTGCGGCAACCTATTGCTGTCGGTCCACCCGAGCGGCGTGCACCTTCCTAGAGCTCATCGACGACGAGGACTGCCACGCATACTGGGACGTGGACAGACCGCACTCGCCGCCGCTGCCTGGTGTTGAGGCTGAGAGGATACATGCGGCCACTCTCTCGGCTTCCCTCGCGGGAATTCGCGTCTTCCTCGGGGAGCGGTACGGTGTGCGCGCCGTCCCTGACGAGGCCTTTCTCATCGCTGAGTCTTGCACCCTCTCCAAGTCCTCCTTCCACGTGATCCTCAAGCGCCGTATGGGGGGGTCGGCGGGCAGACGGGTGTTTGCGGCCCAGCTGGCTCTTCAAGCGGCGGCCACCCCGGGGCCCATGGCGTGGGTTGACCTCGCGCCGTACGGCAGCTCGCAGGCGCTGCGGGCGTTGTGGTGCTGCAAGGACGGGGCCGCCAACTGGAAGCGCCCGCTGCAGGGCTGGGGCCCGTTGCGGGCGCGCTCGGAGTTCTTTGTCACCAACGTGGACCCCTCTGCCCCTCTGCTCGTCCCGGTCGCTCAGGGTGGCCTCATGCGCCCCCCGATCATGCCCTCCTCTTGCACCCCCGCCATCGCCGGTGCTGCCCTCACGGGGGAGGAGGCCACAAGCGTGGCCGCGGCTGCCTCGGCCCCGCCGCCCGAACAGGCGGCTGATGCGGTGAGGGTGGCGCGTGAGGCAGTGCGGGCGCTCGAGGCGGCGGGGGTGTGCCGCCCCCCGGGGCATCAGGGCGCGACGTGCACGGAGGCGCAGGTGGCTCCTCGGGGGGCCGGGGGGCTGCTCTCGGTTTACTTCACCAACGGGCCTGACGGCCGCGGGTGCTTCGCCAATCCCGATGAGGTGCACCGCCGCAACAACTTCTCCATCGGTGTCATGCCCTGTGGAGGTGTGACATACTTCTGTTTGAGCCCGGGGTGTGGCTCGCGGGCCCTCCCCGCGGTGCCGTGCCCTCCCTCGGGACCCGCTCCGGCGCCGCCTCCCCTTCCGACTTCCGCCCCCATCCCCCTCACTCCTCCACCCTCCGCCCCCACCTCTCCACCCCCGCCACCCTCTACCGTAGACCTTCCACCTTCGCAGCCCTCCGCCTCCACCATGGGACCTCCATCTCCCTCCGCCCTGGTCCCCTTGCCCCCGTCGTCCCCTGTCCCCTCCGCTCTGCCGCCTTCACCTCCTTCCGCCTCCGCCTCCGCCCCCGCCCCGCTACCCCCACCACCCCCAGCCTCCGGCCCCGCTTTGCCCTCTCTGCCGCCTCCACTTTCTCCACCTTCCCGCCCACCCTCCACCCCTTCCATCCCTCCTGCCCGCTCTCATCTTGCGACTCCCCCACCCTTTGCCGCTCTTGGCTTGCTGCCTCCACCCCCGCCGTGTTCCATGGCGACCCCCTCTGCCCTTGCTTTGCTGCCCCCCCCGGCCTCCACCACCGTGTTGCCGCACCTCATGCCCCCCGCCACCACTCTGATGGGCCTGCCACTCCTAGCCCCCTCTCCGTTGCCCTTGCCGCCATCCGACTCCGAAAGCCCCCCGCCAACCTCAGCCCCCGACCGGGCTTCCTTTCCACTCTCCCACCTCCCCTCGCCCCCTCCGCCCCTCCCCCCGACGGGCCCCGGATCCCGCCCTCCGCCGCGTCCAGCTCAGCCTCCCCTCCCCTCCCACGGCCCCTCCGCCCTCCACCTGCGCAGCCCCCGCCCCATCCCCACCTCCGGTGCCCCACCTCTCTCGGGGCCCGCCTTGCCCCCTCTGTCGCTCCCCTCCCCTCAGCCACCGCTTTCTCCGCCCTCCGCCTCCACCCTCCACGCTCCGCCTCCTCGTCCCGATTCTGCATGCGAGCCCGCACCCGCCTCCCTGCTGCGCCCCCTCCGCCTCCACCCCCGCCCCCATCCTCCGCTTCTCCACCCACGCCTTCCGTGTTACGCCCCCATCCGCCTCCACTTCCGCCGCTGGCATGCCCCAAACGCCGCCCGCTCACCCGGGAACGCCATCATCCCCTCCCACGCCGGCCGAGGAGAACCCCTACGCCGCGGTCCTCGACGACATATTCGATGCGATGATGCGCGACGACTGGAGAGCACCAGCAAGACGGAGACGCCGACTCTCTCCCTCGCCTCCCTCCGCATGTGGCCCCACTCTCCCCCACCCGGACGCCTCCGCCTCCGCCTCCGCCTCCGCCTCCGTCTCCGCCTCCGCCTCCGCCAATACCTCCGCCTCCGCCTCCGCCCCCCTCCGCCTCCGCCTCCGCCTCACTCATCGCTCGCCACTCGCTCCCGCCTCCGCCTCCGCTCTCCGCCTCCGCCTCCGCCTCCGCCTCCGCCTCCGCCTCCGCCCCCCGCCCTCCGCCTGCCCCCGCCCCCGCCCCCGCCTCCCGCCTCCACGCCTCCTTCGCCCCCCGCCCCGCCTTCCCTCCATACTCACCCCTGCCGCGCCATTCCGCCTCCTCCGTCCCCGATTCTGCATCTTTGCCGACCCGCACCCGCCTCCTCTGGCCCCTCTATAGCCTCACCCCCGCCCCCATCAAGCTTCCCCACCCGCCTTCCGTGTTCTGCCCCCATCCGCCTCCGCTTCCGCATCCGCCGACCGCACCCGCCCCCTCTGCACCCCCGCCTCCACCTCCGCCCTTACATCCCAGCTTCCCCACCCACTTTATCTTCTTGCCCCCCTCCGCCTCCACTTCCGCATCCCCCTCCGCTCCGATGGACGTCAGCCCCCTTCCCCTTCCCTCGCACCCTCCTCCTTCCCTGCCGCGTGAGGGCAAGGGCCAGAAGCGACGCAGGCTGAGCGTGCCAGAGAGGAATAGGAGGAGGCGAGCCAAGCAGGAGGCGGAGCATGCGAGCACGGCAGCGGAAGCAACGAGGCCCCCAACCTCGCCGGATCCTCAATAGTGTGCCTCTTCCCCCGGCTGCGGAATGCGCTCCGGGCACCCCAAGCGGTGTCAGTGCACAGAACTAGGGGCGGCAGGACATGGCAGGCTCTCCAACTAAGAAAGGACTCTGTCGTTGAAACACACTGATAGTTCCCGTATTGGTGGAGAGTCCTGCCCCGCACCCGCGGTCTGCTGTGCTGCTCTGCGCGGGCAGTGAATTGCAGGGATGATGCATGTAGCACTAGACGGACTGTCTCTGAGGCTGGCAGGCAACTCACGACGCATTTGGTGACAGAATGTCGGGACTCTTCTCTCTCCGAACACTCTTCTAGAAATAATATATTCATCTCTTAATTCAGACCGAGTCCCTTGGGGAAAAAAATAAATAAAAAAAAAGCGTTCCATGTCCTGAATGCCTTGCTTGTGTATGCCCTGTGGGGTGGGGCTCCAAGGCGCCCCGCCCCCCTGAGCCGGCCTGTGGGTTGTTTTCATCCCGGCTCGGGACGTGCACGCCATCCTAGGGTATGAGGTGGGTACGGGGTGCGCCGTCTCGGGAGGTGGGTGTGGGGGGGATGGGTGGGCTCTACTACCTTTCAGCATCTACCGCAAGGGGGTGAACGCTGCTACTAATAGCTCTTTTGTGCCCGTCACCCCGGGGGGGGTTGCTGTCGCGTCGCTAGCCCCGAGCGCATTGCACTTCGCCTCGGCGGGTCTACCACACCCTACCACAACGCTCGATTCCTACCTCGGTCCTCGCCAACCTCGGCCCTCAGTTTGGCATGGCACCGTATCTTGCATTCCGCGCCGCGAGACTCTGGGCCTGGTCTTGATCCCCGACGTGGCTGCTGCGGCGGACACACAGGGGTGGGGTCTGTGCTCTCGCCGGCCGCGTTGAGTCTTCCCGTACATTGCCAAGGTCCAGTGCATTGCATGCCGGTCCGGTCTTTGCCGCGATCCTCGAACGCCAACCTGGTTGCGGTGCGTGGGTGTGGGGGAGGGGGGGGCAGCGCTGGGAACTCCTGGACGTGGGATTGGGGTAGCGCGCCACGCAGTGGGTCTCAGCGCACCGGGAACGGGATGGTTTTCTTGGGCCCGCGCGGCACAGCACTCGCGCTCAGCCTTCATTGACGTTGCACTTGGGTAGCTAGGACCCTCTCGGGCGGCTAGGACGCCTCCACTTTCTTTTTTGGGGATAATGGCCGTGAAACGCCATGGCGAGACTCGCCCCCCTGGTGCCTTTTGACTGGCGTCCCCCCCGGGCCCGGTGGGGGCGAAGTATTCCGGGGTTGAGGCTGATTGGCGAGACGGCCGCGTGGCTCTGCGCGAGGGCCGGGTCTGGACTGAGCCCCGATGAGGCCCGCGGGCGTACAGGGGTGTGACCCGGACGGCGCGGTGCCACGCGGCCGTGGCGCTTTAGCCTCGGCCCCGCAATCCTTCGCCCCTGGCGGGATCCCCGGTCGCCCGGTGCGTTCTCTAGGAGGCGTGAACCGATTTATGGTGGGGGAGGGCGGACGGATCCGGGGAGGGAAGGCCGGGGCGTCCGAACAAGCCACCCTCCCTGAAAGCTCCATGCCCAATGCCGGTCGCCGCCAGCAATGGTGCCACACGTACCTTGAGTATATCGTGGTAGGCCGTACTTGGCTACGAGCGCACGTGGACGGGGTGGCGTGGCAGCCATCCGCACTCCTGAACGAGGAACTCCGCTGAGGAGCGGCCTTGGGAGCAAGTCCATATAAGTGTCTCGCCGGAGCGACGGTCAAAGCTAATCTAATGCTAATGCTAACATGGTCACAGTGACAGAGATCAGATTTCGTTTGTGTGCCTCACAGTTTCATCTTTGGTTTCATGGCAAATGAGGATTCGAGCAAAAGAGAAATGTTCAAATTGGAGTGCAACAGAATTTTTGTGGTTTCAGACTTTCAGAATCCGTGACTCCTGCTGCAGTAGAGCCGAATGACACATGTAGCTCCGTGACACAAACAGGATGTACAAGTAGCCACGAAGCGACACGCCTGTTCAGCTCTGTTCCTTTTGCTCTTCCCACCGCTCCCGACCCAGAGGACTCTTTCCTTTTGGTGACGTGCACAGACAGTCTGGACATCTCATCAAAAACATGAATTTAGAAAGCATGTAAAAAGTACAAAATGCATTTTAAACACTTTACAAAATCATTTTAATGAAATGTATTGCAGTGCCTGCCTTTGGCAAATGAGGATTCGAGCAAAAGAGAAACTCACAGTTTCCCTGTGCTGCTGCCTCAAAGGCTGCAGCTCCTGCCAAACAAGCCAGCTGAGACAAGACACTGTCCCGCGCATCCATGACCCGCCCAACTCGGTCCAGGAAGCATTGAGATTCGTTGAAAACTGCCGCAACCTCCTTCTCGATCTCATCCCGGGCGTCCACGAGCGGCTGTACGTCGACGTGTGTCGTCGTTATCCCTTGGTGCGCCATGCTGCAGTTCTTCTTCTGGTGCTGCACATCCTCCAGTTCATCCTTACAGAGGTGCAGGACCGCATCCTTGCGTTTGCCAATAATCTGCTCGATGGTCTGCGAGCTCAGATTACAGCTCAGCAGCATCTCCATCACCATCACGTGGCCTGCGCGAATCCCAGCCGTCCGTCAGTCCACCTGGCTGCTTTCATGGCTTTGGCAAGCTTGCACCTTGATGCCACTACTCGCAGTATATTCCGTGTGATTTAGTCCACTGAGACGCTGAACGGAGTCCGGGGGGTGTGGCTTACTATCTCAGTTGAGGGAGCCATCGCATCGGTCGGCATAACAACATCCCCCAAACAGAGCACGGCAACACTGCGAGCTAATCAATGCCTTACTGAGGTATCACAGTCAGAGTTGGAAGGAAAGTGTTGAAACCCGGCAAATATCGAGCACATTGGCACAGAATAGTTTGTTTACATCCGCCTACAATCAGATGCTTGATTGGCAATGATGCTATGTGATCGATGATATGACTTTCTGACTCTTGAGACGCCGTACAATATGTATGATGGTTCAGCCCATCCAAGAGAGCCGACAGGAAGGCATGTGTACCAAAGAATGCCGACCAGCCATGGGCGCAGCTCTGTGCTTTAAAGACCTTTACGGATTTGAGCATCAGCAAAAATCCTCGGTGGCACAGTGTAATACCATTTTTATCACTCCGTAAATCCGGGGGCATATTTAGGAGAAAAGATGATTAGCGAACCATGAGTGAGGCGAAGGTGGACATCCTGGATCCTGCTGACCCATCCACCCTTCTGAGCGCAACTACAACTGCACCGGCTCAGCCTGAGTGGGTGGATCCTGCTGACCCATCCACCCTTCTGAGCGCAACTACAACTGCACCGGCTCAGCCTGAGTGGGTGGATCCTGCTGACCCATCCACCCTTCTGAGCGCAACTACAACTGCACCGGCTCAGCCTGAGTGGGTGGATCCTGCTGACCCATCCACCCTTCTGAGCGCAACTACAACTGCACCGGCTCAGCCTGAGTGGGTGGATCCTGCTGACCCATCCACCCTTCTGAGCGCAAAGCTTCACAAGCCTGCGGCTCAGCCTGAGTGGGTGGATCCTGCTGACCCATCCACCCTTCTGAGGCGCAACTACAACTGCACCGGCTCAGCCTGAGTGGGTGGATCCTGCTGACCCATCCACCCTTCTGAGCGCAACTACAACTGCACCGGCTCAGCCTGAGTGGGTGGATCCTGCTGACCCATCCACCCTTCTGAGCGCAACTACAACTGCACCGGCTCAGCCTGAGTGGGTGGATCCTGCTGACCCATCCACCCTTCTGAGCGCAACTACAACTGCACCGGCTCAGCCTGAGTGGGTGGATCCTGCTGACCCATCCACCCTTCTGAGCGCAACTACAACTGCACCGGCTCAGCCTGAGTGGGTGGATCCTGCTGACCCATCCACCCTTCTGAGCGCAACTACAGCTGCACCGGCTCAGCCTGAGTGGGTGGATCCAGCTAACCCATCCACCATTCTGAGTGCAACTACAGCTGCACCGGCTCAGCCTGAGTGGGTGGATCTGCCCAAGACCCTGGTGGTGCAGCAACAATAGCCGAAGGCTTCAACGATCGGCCATTTGACCAAGCTGACCGCTGAAGTGGATGCCACAATGAAAGAAAGGCCTGCTTCAGCTTCAGTGGCTTCTAACTAGGGCAAAAGTAGCCGGCACGTCGAAAAAAATGTTTTTTTAAGTCCTCTGCGATGTGGTTCTCCTTCTTCCCTGATGGTCCTATTTGCTCCCAGCAGCATCCGAGCTGCTCGGGCCCTCGAACTGGCATGCCATGGCGTTCCTACTTGCCGGTGTCCCAGTGAGCTGGCACCTCAGAGCGGCACGGCAGGCGGCAGCGCAGCCGGCGGGGCCCATCACGTGGAGGCATGTTCGAGGTAGGAAACGAGGACGCCTGGTACCCCGGAGGTTGCACACGAATGCGGTCTCTGTGAAGAAAAGCACCCAGATCCGCTACGACGACGGCACCTAGGGGTGGCCTGTCCTGGCGGAAAGAGACGACGGGTCAGGTGGCAGGGTCGCGCGTGCCCATGGACACGCAGCGGGTTGTCGGAGGGACGTGTGGGACCGGGCCATCTAGGATCCGCTAGCTGGCTGAGCGCCAGTTCTCGAAGCTGGCGCCACAGATGCAGGCGGCTGCGCGACTCCATCCGCAGCAGCTTACGGCCCCAAGGCCCAAGGCCAAGCAACACAAGCGCTTCTGCGTGCAGGAGGCGCGGGACTGGCTGCTGGAGACGGAGGAAAGGTTGCGCTTGCGCATGGCTGCGATGTTGGATGAGGCTGTGTCAGAGCTGCGTTCATGCACCCTCGCCTCTCGCCATCAACACCAGTGTTGCAGTGACAGCGGCGCAGGCACAAGGGGAGAGTAAGACGGGGCGGACGTGGCTGCCTGCAAGCACCAGGTGCACGATGCGGTGCTGGCGTGGCTGCCTGACACGGTGGAGGGGATCACGAAGTGCACATACGTGGTTTTTTGGCCTTTGTGACGTCTGGCCGGTGGACCGCGAGCACGGCAATGCACAGGGAGCACGCGCTGATGGACGCAGAGGATAGATGCGACGGTGGAGCTAGCCGGGAGAAAGCCTAGAACCACCAAGCACTGAAGCAGAAGCTGGCCATCTTCAGGTTGGGGGTGGGGAGGCTGCAGGAGGTTTTGCAGCTCTGGACTCGGTACAGGAATGCGACGTGGAGGCGGAGCATTCCCGAACGCATGGGCGCTGCGGGAAGGAATGTCTGATAGCTAATGGAGGCAGCCAGGGAAGGCACCGGGGTCGTCGGACGCTGACATGGCGCGGGTGAGGCTTGAGCTGACACAAGAGAGCCGGGAGTGCATTCATCTGGAGGGAGGCACCTCTCAGCGCACAGCACATGGAAGGATGCAGCAATATCTACCCGGCTGTGGGCGTGATGACGAAGAGAGTGTGTCACCTCAAGCTGGGTGGGCACAACTTTCTTCCACGGTGGAAACCTATATTAACCCTGAAGCAGCGAAGGATAGGACGATGCACAACCCGACATGCACAACTAATTCGGGTGGTTGGCCCCTGCAGTAGGCACGAGTGCAAGTGTGTCCAGGAGCAGAAATAAGGCGGCGTGCTGTGGACTAATATAGAAGGCATTTGAGAAGTGTATTCAAGAATTGCGCAAAATGACAGCCCTCTCTCGGAAGATGCCAACCACGACGCAGCCGAGAAGTGCTGCCAAAACTGAATGCTGCACTGACGCGCTGGGCAGCAGACTTGAGGAGCGAGGGATAGCAAGCGAAAATTGTGCAGTACAAGCCAGGAGCACACTGACACAGCGTGGTGGGCACCTTTAGTGCGTGGCGTCCCCACCACCTCCATGCCGGTGAGTGGTGCAAACACAATCTCCTTCTCGTAGGGGTACTGGCTGAAAGGTGATAGGTCCGCTCCACGGTCTACCATCCCCATTTGTATCTCAAACAGGAAAGCAGGCTTGCCCTCTTCAGAGCTTTTCGCATAGTTCAGCGCCACCTGCTCACTGCCACATACGCCCGGGCAGACCCTCACCAACTGGACGCTGGCCCAGTCCACGACAAACCGCTGATGCCAGATGTCATGCACACAGTTCCTTTGATCCTTGGCCCAAGATATCGTGGCCGAGAACAACTTGCACACCTGAAGGGATTGAGTAGGTGCTGAGAAACTACAAGGCATGCGATCGATCGTTGCCACACGGCATGGCCACCCCGACCAAATGACGGCTGCAAGACAGCAGTGAAGTCCTCACAAATGAAGCGTGGGCACGCTGATAAACAAGTAATAAACTTCTATGACTATTTGTGGTGGAACAATACAATGAAGCTGATGTACCTGGTGGTGGCGCTCATGAATGCCATTTCAACTCCTCCCTACGCATAAACACCAACAGCTCCAAGGCCCTCGCCAGTCACGATGAAACAGCATGCCTTCAATATATTTATTGGAGTGATAGGGCACCTTCAGTATTTCAGCAATAGTTTACAAATGGGTTCCCGAGAATTGTGCAACAAAGATGAACAACAAGGATGACCCGTGATCACCGTCCAGTGCAGGATCTACAGTGAACCTTGCTTACTAATTTCGGTTTGTGTGGCTTTCTCACCATGACGCCGTGGGCATTCGGCTGCCAGAATTCTTCAGGGAGCACGCGGCCGGAAAGCCCACGGAACACCTTTACTGCCTTTTGGATTTTGCTCAGCTTCAAAATGCCACTGTTGATGGCGATGATGGTATTCACATAGCGGTTGCCTGTGTACACTTCGCCGTTGAGCACCTTACGCAGCAGTGAGTTATACGTGGTGAACATGGGCCCGGTATACAGCCGCAGTGCAATAATTTCTTCACGTCGCAAAGGGACGTGCTCGGCGGCGGCGAGCTTTTCATTAATGGCCTTCATCTTCTGTCATGGGTCGCCTCAACTTCATCTTAGCTCACCCTTGAACAGCAACGACAAGCGCTAATATGCCTGCATTGTAACGTTGTAAGGCCTGCCAAGTCACTGCAAAGTGCAAACAGACTCTGATAATAAGGCTCTTGATAAGTGAACAGTTAAGTGTTCCCATGTACCGTCCCTGTACTGTCCACCGAGATTCACCAGTAACATACCCCAAAACCCGCCAGCCCAGCAGCCGGCTCCTCAGGGGTGTGCATCCTACGTTATTGTTTTCTTCGCCCGCTCCCGCCGCTGTGTCGGTGTGCCGAAGTGCCTACGCCTCTGTGGCTCCTACGTTATTTGCGTGTACGTGTTGCTAGTTTACCTTTGCCGTTTGTATTTCCGAGGTCAAAGCCTTCTCACACAGAACTTAGGTCCGAGCTAAAAGCCTCAAGAGAATTCTGAGCCATACGCAAAGCCGTTTCAAAAAGTTCGACGTACATGACAGAGGGCAATCTGCACCAAAAGAACATCGGAACCAAGGTGGACAGACCGCGCTTTGTGCACTGCTGTGGACTCCAAACGAGAGCTCATCTTGCATCCCCTAAAGGTGGGACACCCGAATACCCTGCGAAGGGAGCGGATCGTTTGTCATTTATGTTCATCACCTTGAGGTAGTCGTCCAGGAGCGCCGCTTGCCGAGCATGTGGCGTTTGCACCGTCTCGTAAGGATATTTCCTCCCAAGCTGTGGGGATACCACGAATTCCCATTCCTGCTGTGGCGTCGTTGTGATGCGGTAATTGCTAGTGGTGAACGCTTCCATGGAGTCTGGACTCTCGACATGTTCACGGCGCATGTTCTCCTCGAGGCTTGGCACTACGCTCGGGGCTCCCAGTACCTGAGGGAGCCGGCCTCCCCGCACGCAAACTCTCGGAAATATCTCGGATAGAGACTATCATGCGTTTGAGCGTGCTCCAATGTGCTTCGTGCATTTGAAGGAACGGCGACAAAGCCAGCCTCGAAACCCTCACGAGCAAGTCAGCCGCCCAAGCGAGTAGCGTGCACGTGCAAGTGCCGCAAGGCCAGAAACATGCAACAGACACTGTCACCGCGTCGCATAACAGCTAGCTTCCACAGCGGCAGAGCTCGGCGCAGAGATTATGGCGCTCTGATTCTTTAGTCTTGAGGAGTGAATAATGGCTTTCATCGCGTTATCGCTTGCTGCAATCACTTTTGCGAGGCGCTGCTCGACGAAGATTAGCTTGCAAGATGTAGAGCACTAGCTCGATACCTTCACGAGCCCTCCAAAGAAGGTCGCAAGATCGGAATACGCAAACGTGTTGTTGCTCTGCTTGCTCTGCGACACAAGGAACTTATCGTTGAGGGAATCCACATCGATATAAGATGGCTCTTTCAGCGTGTCTATCGCCTTCTTTAACAAACCTGCAGCCGCCAAATTTGGTTCTCAAAGTCAGGAAGTGGTAGTGAATAAATACTTAGCGGGGTATCATGCCAGGGTCTCACTCACGGCCGGGCGGATAAGTGAATAAAGCGCAGTCTGAGTCTCACATTTGACGAAAGGACGACCTCTCTTGTGGCCGCAAGATCTAGTCATGCTTAAGTTTAAAGATTATACAAGTCCTTGCTGATATAGTTTTCAACATGCTTTAAAGATACAGTGGCACAGTATTCATACGCTGGACTGTAGCCTTGCATTCTGAGGCAAAAAGATTGTGGAGCGTAACGTCATCGAAAGGATTGTCGCAAAGCGAATGCTGTTTTACCCGGCCATGCAGACCGCTTAACAACCAGGTCAAGGGCATTCTACACCCCGGAGAAATAAAAACTCAGTGGCTTGCCGTTTTACAGCGTTTGGGACTTTGAACCTACCAGGAAGTACTTGTCCAAAGGCGCTAGCTATGCTATCGACTTGTTCGGCGGTCAAAGAGCGTACGGCGTCAAGCTCATCCACAGGGTCTTCGGAGTTAACGGACGGTAGTGGGGTAGTGTTCATCGTCTTGGCAAGCTCTCCCAATATGGGCGAAGAGGCCAGGAAGGATTCCGTTGTCCATTTCACTGCAGGGTGTTTTGCACACACACACACACACACACACCCATTTCCTACTTAATATCAAATATCTGCAGCCGGAGTCCCCACCTAGGGGTATCAATATGAAGTGCTGTGCACGCTCAAACCAATCGCATCTCGCAGGAAAGCAAAGGCTTCAAACCAGATGAAACTACAAATTGAACATGGTTTCATCGAGCCTTTCATGAGGGAAATACGCTTATAAACGCTAGGAAGCTTCTCAGTCGAGTGGTGGAAATATATGACAGGTCAAAATTTGAGCTGACGTGGCATTTACAGGTGTACACAGTGATGCTGTCGACCCTGCGGATTCCCCGCAAATGGGATGACCGCCAAATCGTCCGTATCCGATCCGCTCCCGTCGGGATAGGAATGGCGAGAAAAAGAGCAGAAAGTAAGGCGAAGCAACAAGGCACCACTCCAGCGTCCAGCATCGCCTCTCCGCCCAAACCTCAAACCCCGCCTCTGGGACGCCTTTCCACCCAAATCTCAAACTCGAGCCAAGAGAGCAAAATATTTACACAAATACTCGCTCAAAACGAGCTTGTGCTGCATTAAGTTCAAGGTGTTCTTTCGTTGAGATATTCTCTATTTTCCTTGAGGATGACATTCCCAAGACCTGCCAAACTGGCATATAATGTCTAGCAATCCTTTCCGTCTTTCTCACGGAGGATACAATCGCGCCGCACAGGCCGCGCCCCCAACAGTCGCGCCGCACAACGAAGCCGCGCGATGCCCCCTTGAGCGCACCGCAACGGCAGATTGGGGGAAAGTTGTATCCTTCCTGTTTCACTCTTCGCCGCCTACGTGGCAATGTGGGGATTCGGTACTCTGTACCGCACCAAAATCGCCATCAATAGCCTGAGTAGCTCAAACGGCAGAGCGCTCGCCCGGCATGCGAGAGGTCCGGGGATCGATTCCCGGCCTGGCTCACCTTTTTCGGGCTTCTGGTCTAACGGTACAGTTTATGTTTCCCCATGAGGTTATGGGCCCACCACGCTTCCACTGCGCAGGTGTGACGCCGGCAGCTGGTTGTGGCACGTAGACACTTCAGAGTGAGGTTGTGGCATGGAGGATACATTCGCGCCGCACAGGCCGCGTGTTAGGGTTTGAAATCGGTGCGGGGATTTTTTTCACTGTACGAGACGGGTCAAATCATATATATCGTCATGGGGCGAAAGTGCTCCACGACGGGATTTGAACCCGTGACGTTCGCTTCTCTAGTGCGACGCTCTAACCAACTGAGCTACGCGGAGGATGATGATCCTCTCGCGCATTTCAGTGGTACTCGTACAGTTCGGACTGTTTCAGATCGATGATCGACTATGCGTGTGACATCGACGACGACGTACCAACATGCAACATCGCGACTGCGGGCGTCTGTCATCTTTCGATCCGTGACATATCTCCCCTCTTTAAAGTGTCGTGACCTCACGACATTCGTGTCGAGTTACTTTTCAGAGGTCCGACCTCAGATGTGATGACGTGGCAGCCTGCGATGAAGTTGGGTAGCAGTTCTTGGGATGCAGCCCATCGCACCGAAGGTGCATCGCAGTTCTTGGGATGCAGCCCGAATCCACGTCATCAGCGCGGGTCACATCGTGCCCATGCATACGCGATCGTAGCGCAGGTCACATCGCCGGGCCCGAGCATACGCGATCTTAGCGTAGGTCACATCGTGTGCCTTATGCCGTTACATCTGAGGCGGTTTCCGAACCGTCGCTTCGATACCAATGTTAGGGATTCAAACCCTAACATTGGTATCGAAGATAATGGAGAGTCAATCAAGAATATGAATATTATTTCTCTATTGTCGTAAAAGTCTCACAGATTTAGTGTCTGTAATGACAACAACTTACTACGAGCTGTATTTCCGTACTTGATGAATGGTTGGTATGTCATTTCATTGTGACTAGAACATAGTATACACCTAGTGCCCACACACTCACTGACTTATAAGTCAAAAAGTGGTGAAAATGGGTAAAAATCTCACACGTATGATTTCAAAATGAAAATTCGGGTCTGATTTTTTTTGCTGATCCAATTTTTTACCTATTAAGGTATATGGGGAAAATATTTCAGCACTTGTAACACCCTGTAACACCCTAATAATCACGTGCAAAAACTAGGGGGTGTAACGTACCTCTCAAGTATCACGTGGTAAACAGTGACATGCTGAATGCAGTTTTGCTTCATTCCTTCGGGAAATGTTCATACTGCTTAAATTTGATATAATTAGGTGTTACTGATACCATATAAGGTTAGGGTACACAAGTAGCATGCCGTGGATTCTCCCAATGGGCACCCTTGTACCGAGTATCGCTCGGAGATGATTTGTAACGATGTTGTGGACTACGAGACCCATTTTTGGGACCCCGAACGATGTCTTAGGTGCATATTTGAGTTTTGAAGAGAGTTCAGGGCCTAGCAGACAGCGTACTAGTACGCATACACAAGTAGTATGCCATGGATTCTCCCAATGGGCACCCTTGTACCGAGTATCGCTCGGAGATGATTTGTAATGATGTTGTGGACTACGGGACCCATCTTTTGGACCCCGAATGATGTCTAAGGTGCACATTTGAGTTTTGAAGAGAGTTCAGGGCCTAGCAGACAACGTACTAGTACGCATACACAAGTAATATGCCATGGATTCTCCCAATGGGCACCCTTGTACCGAGTATCGCTCGGAGATGATTTGTAATGATGTTGTGGACTACGAGACCCATATTTTGGGACCCGAACGATGTCTAAGGTGCATATTTAAGTTTTGAAGAGAGCTCGGGGCCTAGCAGACAACGTACTAGTACGCATACACAAGTAGCATGCCATGGATTCTCCCAATGGGCACCCTTGTACCGAGTATCGCTCGGAGATGATTTGTAATGATGTTGTGGACTACGAGACCCATGTTTTGGACCTTGATCGAAACACCATAGCAAGACCCTACTTTTATGTTATCTTACCAGAGTAACCATTGAGTGTGCAATATGTTAGGAATGTGCGCTGCTATCATTCTGACTTTCGGAGTGGGAACATACGTACCAGAGTAACCATCGAGTGTGTAATATGTTAGGAATGTGCGCTGCTATCATTCTGACTTTCTGAGTGGGAACATAGTGGCCTCTACGTGTTCACATTGAAGTTTAAGAAGATCGGAAATAAAGAAATCGTGCAGTTGGAGTAATTAGGCTCCAAAATTAATTTTCCTGAAATTAAATGTGGCAGTGTGTAAGTGTCAAGAAGTATTTGAGAAGTACTTACAGGATGTAAGTAGGCAGCGACAAGAGAAAAGTCAAATTTGGCCATATTCATGGGGCACGGGGGAGCTAATTTCGTACGTGAAGTGCCTGCCAAACCAGTAAAATGCACATCGCGCGGGTGCGTAACATATCGAAACGATCTTGAGAAACCTTGTAGGAATTGTCAAGTAGTATTTGAGAAGTATTTAGAGAATGTAAGTAGGCATCGAGAACCAAAATTTCAAATTCGGCCATATTCATGGGGCGCGGGGGAGCTAATTTTGTAGTTGAAATGCCTGCAAACCAATAAAATGCACATCGCGCGGGTGCGTAACATATCGAAACGATCTTGGGAAGTTGTAAGAAGTGTCAAGAAGTATTTGAGAAGTATTTTTCACAGCCTCTGAAAGCTTGTCCTGTCTGCCCCAATCCACTTGATCTGGCATGTAGAGGAACAAGTCCTTCTCTTCCAGCATCATCTCTCTTGACGAGATAGCCTGCCATGGCTGAAACTTATCTCCCTTCACCACACGACGGGGACCCACGTCTGCTGGCAGCAGGCGCATGTCCGAGGACAGCTTCTCGTTCAATTGCTGCTCTTTCATCCCCAATCTGTCCTCCAGGACACAAGAGCCCTTGGTTTCCTGGGTCTGCACCTCAGCGTTAGCAGCTTGCATCCTCGTGCCTGAGCACCTAGGACATAGCCACTCGCCTTCTGGTACTTCATCCAGTGCTGGGGTAAGACACCACAAATGGTACCCCTTGTTGCACGTGTCGCACAACAACATCTCTGCCTCTCCATCAGACTTCCTGCACACTTCACATGCAAGATGTCTACTGGGCACAGCTGCACTGCAGTCATACTGGTCCTTCACCTGCAGGTGACACGGCGCAATGCTCTGAACAGTGCTCTTCTCTCTTAACCGGTAGCCGTTACGATATCGTAACAAACCACCCGCGGTCCTTTTGGTTTCGCATGCACGTGTGCTCACCAAAAAGGGTTAGACGAACTCTAGACATGATACAACCTAGGGCATGTGTGCATAGTGAGCATGCATGCATCACTCCATGGCAGATTTGTATGGGATACACATACACTCTTATCATATTCATAACAATTTGAACCGACAATAATGCTTTTTATAGCCAATTTTGAAACGGAAATCGGCTCAAATCTGCATGATTTAGACAACTTTGACATTGATATGAATGTGCATGACCATATATGTTCAAGGTATGCCACATTCAACCATCACATATCGATATATGGGTGCTAAGGGCTATACATCCTCGCTTATATGTGAAATACACGCGGACTAATCGCTTAAGTATGGAAAACGTTGCTTAGTATGAAAGACATTGAAGAATCGCATGTTTTTTTCATGTTTTTTTCGTGAAAAGGCCACGTATATCGAGATGTAGGCACATTTAACTCAACATATGACTGACAAAAGTTTAAACATGGCCAAGGCCGATAGCATCGTACTAACGGCAACCGCTTAAGAGACCTTAGGCGACCAAGAATCGCTTTTGCGTAAAATCGATTGCTAAAATTTGGAGAAGTTTTGCTTGTATAATCGGTATATCTCACGATATATATGCCATAGATGTTCATACAATAGCTCAATTTGTAGTTGCGATAGGTGTCGAAAACATATATAATCACCGTGGCATGCTTATGTATGTGAGCACCACACCCGCTTCCCACACAAAACATGCATTTTTGGCCGGAAATAGCGTTACCGGCTAAGAGGTTAACTTGGTGGCGTCCTCAAGCACCACAACACCATCTCGTTGTATCTTGACCAGCTTCAGGATGGCGGACTTGGTGGCGACTTCCATGCCGCTGCGAGGCTTCTGTCTGATGTAGACGAAGTCCCCCACCTTAAACTGGTGTGGCTTAGGCTCGTAGCCCCCACCCCTTCTTCCTTCATAATGTAAAGTATCACGATGCTGTGCAATCTCCAGACTGCAGCCAGCATGCACCATCAACCGCCTCACTACCTGTGCTCTCAGGAGGAGGTCCTTGACTCGGGTGTCCTTGTCATCACTGACCCCTGGACTGAAATCCATGCTAGGCGCCTGCTTCAGATCTGGCGGCACCACTGCCTCTTGGGCAAACAGCAAGGTGAACGGCGCCACTCCTGTGGACTCCTGGCGTGCTGCATTGTAGCTCAGCACCAATGGCCAGAGTTGCTCATCCCACTCGTAGTCGAGGCCCTTCTCCAAGGCGATCTTTTTGAAACAAAACTTCATCGTGCGCACCACTCGCTCAGTGAGACCATTGCCTTCTGGCGAGTCTGGTGAGGTAACCCTCCTGTCTATCAGACAGTCTCTGCATAGCTGCTCGAACTCACCCTCGAACTCCTTGCCTCCGTCCACCAAGCACTCGGCTGGCGCCCCGAATACGGCTAGCACATGACTGCGAAACGCTGCCGCAATGGTGCTCGCCTCCTTGTTGGGGATAGGCACACAGACTATGAATCTGGTGTAGTGCTCGGTCATGATGAGCACCCTGCTGTTACCAGACCTCGTTACCCTCCTCGAAGGCCATGCCAAGTCCAGTGACCAACGATACATGAATGACACGATCTCAAGAGGGGACAAGCACGCCTCCTCCCTCGCGTAATGAGTCTTCACACGCTGGCAGGTCTCGCACTGAGTGACCACTGCCTCTACGTCCTTCTTCAGGTCGGCCCACCAATGACGCTGCCACAAAAGATGTTGCGTGCGCCTTATTCCCCAATGGCCAGTCCTGGAGTGGTACTCCTTGACCAATGTAAGACGGTCAGCAGGCTTGGGTATCCTCACCTCCTTGCCCGACAGTGTGATCATGTAGATCTCATCCGTGGCCTCATCCCATCGGTGCCGTGCTGCGCGCCTCTTCACTCGACGGACTTCATCCTCTGGCAATTTCACGCTGCCATTGGACTTCAGCCATCTGAGGCACCACGCATCGTCATGTATGTCTCGATGCTTGTCGCGGTCAGCCTGCTGCTCAGCAACACTGGCCATCAAGTCCACAAATCTGGTGGTACATGCCAGCCTAGGAATCCTCATCTCTTTATCCTTACCAGGCGGACTCCAAGCAGGCACCTCAGCGCGTGCTGGTGGAGTTGCGCCCTCCTTCACGAATAAGTGACTCTTGTGCCTCTGACGATACTGTTCAATGGCGTAGAGCTGCCACTCCTTCTTCTTCTTCTTGGTTCCAGCCTTCTGTCGCTGAGCACCAATTCCTTCTGCACCTTTCTGCCCTTGCGAGCACATTATCTGCAGCTTCTCTTCCCAGTCGCGGTGGCTCACAGTCTTCGCCACCTGCTGAGTGTATGCGTTCGAATTTCCAACCCATTCCGCCTCATGGAAGCCACCAGCTCGGGGAGGTCAAGTCCAAGCTGCCTCGCCTCATAGCAAGAGTAAACGCAGCTTGCCCTGCGAACGAGATCCTGCTGCTGCATCAACGCCCAGGCTTCAGCATCGTTCTTCAGCTTATCCTGGACCTCTACGATGACCTCCAGGTCCTCCCACGTGACCTTGCTGGGGGCAGGATGGCTGACTCGCAGCTGCTCGGACACGCGCTCCCTGTATTCCTTGATACGCAGCCCCTTGATGCATTCCTCGATGTCCTGCCTGACGATGGAGTCCTCCACCATCTTGCCAGCGTTGAGCGCTGACTCCCTGCGGCGGCAGCTCTTCACGTAGGCGAGACCATCTTGTTCGGGAGTCTGTGACTTGGCGACCAGAAGATCCTCCTTCTCCTTGGTACCCTTTATCAAGAACTTGGCCTCGAGTTCTGCAACGAAAGCCCTCAAGGCCCAGAAATAGTGAGAATCTTCAGTGCCATCCGTGCCTGTGAGACCCTTGGTAGAGGTTCCCTCCGATTCCCACTCGTCAGACTGTTCACCATCGACATCGCCATCCTGGAACTTTCTGCAGACTGCCCATACCCAAGAGCCTTGGGTACATCGTTGTGTACCGGGGGGTAATGGACATTCGAGCTTCAGCCTGTTCCTCAGCATCGTCAGCTACCAAGTCATCGAACTCGCTGACGTCATCCGCAGTGTCATATTCACCAGGCGTGTCATACTCCCACTTCGGACTGGCAGTATCAATGTCATGCTTACTGTCAGTAGCACCCGTGTCATCATCGTCATCAGAATCTGGCAGCTTCTCTTTACTCCAGGCCACAGCGCCTGCACCCGAATCGTCACTGTTCGTAGGCGTCGATTTCTTCTTAGGACCAGCGTATGGAATTCCGCGATACTCGTCAGTCTCAGTCGCATACTTCCAGCGCGCATTGCTGATCGGTAATGAAAATGGCGCTACTGGCTCCTTCGCTCGAGTGGCGTCTTCCAGAAACCAGCTACCACCCCTCTTACGCTCCCAGCGGCGTAGCGCTCCAGAAGGCATGCCAATAATATGCTGCCAGCTATATATGCGGTCCTATGCTCTCGCTCTCCAAAGTACGCAGTAAATGGTTCTGGGGTCCCTTTCGGTGCCCATTTCCATTGAGCTGCCCCACTGGATAGAAATACAATATGCCAATTGAACGGCTTAGATGTACCACTGTCCCCTGGCACAGGACGTGTTGTGCAGGGCGGAAGCGACACAAAGTCTCACGTCTAACACAGGGCCACGTTTGGATATCAGGTGAGGAGACAGCTCCTGGCATAGCCCCGTTGTCCAGGTCAACGCGAAGCTTTGTTTATACGAAACGCGTCCAGCCAGCGAGCGTCGGTGGTGAGTTCCGAAGGCATTTCGACGTGCCACCAAGTTTCCTCCGAGTGCTGTTTCTCCAGAGTACGGCCATAGCTCTGCGTAAGAGTGCGTCAGAGAGGTTCGATCAAGGTCAAGGCGATGTTAAGACTTAAAAAGGCGAATTAAAGTACTGAACAACTCATTAACTTTTAACAGTGCGCAAACCTGCATGAAAACGGCTATAACTCCCGTTTTGCTTCGCCGAATGCATATGTTTCTTTTTCTACACAGGGTTTATATTATTATGGGAGCAAATTTTGATTGTACCGGGAACAATCAACTTTTGCTATATATTTCAGGAACAATGGATATTTCTGTAGCAAATATTGATTGTTTACGGTACAATCAACATTTGCGACAGAAATATGTACTTTCTTATATATTTTCGGAACAATGAATATTCCTGGTGCAAACGTTGATTGTACCGGAAACAATGAAAAAACTTATAGGTTTCCGGTGCAAAGTCGTAGATTCTAGAAGCATATCTGGCGCTGGCGGTACTCGGCGGTACTCGGGCGGTGCGTGGGCCGGGGTGGGTGGGTGGGTGGGTGGGCGGGGATGGGGGGAGTATTACCCGCGGACCGCCCCCAGCGCCAGCGCCACATATGCTTCTCGAATCTACGTTTTTGCGCCGGAAATATACAAGTTTTTTGATGGTTTCCGGTACAATCAACTTTTGCACCGAAGAGCTTTTGCACCGGAAATCTGCGCTGGAATCGAGGTGTCATGGTTTGCACCGGAAATCATCAAAATTTGCTCCCGGAAAAACTAAGACCTTTTTACACATCATGTTTCTAGATGCTGTGGATATGCCATCGACCGCACACGCGTACCGCAAGTGGGCATGCGTGCAGGTCTCCGGCAATATGCCACCATAAGATGAGCAGTGTGACCAGAGAGGTTCATGAGCTCCTGGGGCAGGCCATCGGCGATATTTCAAGATCGCCGGTGCGTGAGACTTTGGAATGGGTCCAGGGATCATTGGGATATGTCATGGGGCGCAAGTGCCGCAAGTGTGGGGAATATATATCGCTTGTCGCCACTTTCGCCGGCGATATGCCACAATACGTAGGATGCGCAATGACAGAAGACGTTCCAGAGCTTCTGGGGCATGTTATGGGCGATATTTCGAGACCATCTTGGAATGGGTCCGGGGATATTTCTAGGTGATGGGGATATGCCATGTGCCGCATCCAAGTACCACAAGTGGGAGCAATGTATGCAAGGGTGATGATCATGCGAAAACGCTGATTAAAGTACTGAATAAACCAATTCGGCTTTTAGGTGTCGAGTATGCCTCATACAGCTTATTTCCGGAGCAAAATTGACTTCGTTTATAAACAACAGAACACGTCGAAATTGTGACTTTCCGCCGGGGGAAATGTGAGTGTGATAACATTTTTGGGCATGGTGACTGACTTCGATCGTGCCATGGTAAAAACACAACCACTCACAATTGCACGTAACCGGAGCACTGTTGGCCGAGATTAGTACTCTGATCGGGGACGACAGCTGACCAGCGATTACTATGTAGCCCCCCCCGCCCCAAACACGCTTAAACACCCCAAGTTCTTTTTGGGGAACACATAAAATCTGCTCCGGTGAAAATCAATGTTCCCAGGAAATGCACCCCAAGTTACTTGCTTCGAAAAAAATTCACATTTATCCCGAAATCCAGGAAAGTCCGCAAATGAGTGAAATCTGCTCCAGAAAAAGTAAACCTCTGGCAAACTATTATTCCAGGAGCAAATGTGACGAGTCTCCGGAACAAATAACTTTATGTCTTTCTTTTGCGAAACATATTGATTTTGTGCGACCTACGTACCATTGTATCCTGGTACCCCTTCCCCCTAAACCACATTTTTATAATGCCATTCGTTCCCCAGTTTGCGCATGGGCCTTCGGCCTGCTGCAGTTAATCTATGCCTTTCCTCCTTGTCCCACTTGAAGCAGACCTTCCGCACGAGCCCAACAACGTTCGCGCTTCTTTGACAGAAATTTCTCGACAACCCAGGTAAATTCCTCGACAACCTAAATAATATATCCCATGGTGTCGAACAGGGCACCACCCATTGCACTTTTCTCGGACCAGGGAGAGGTGTGGGAGAATTTTATGCAGCTTTAGCAAATTTCTCGCAATACATGTTATGCATCACTTTACATATTCATATCTCTCACATGATCACTGCATACATCCTCAGACATCGGTGGCATCCGCATCACGACCTCCACTCACCTGAAATAATTGGCACTTTAGCTGTGTCACTATGGGCATGCTATGATACCAGTGCCCCACTATCCCGCTAATGTTTTGCTATTACCATACTAATTATTTATACTGTGACGTCACGCACGCCTATGCAGCTGAACTATTCTGACAATGCACCGATATACTCGTATTTGCATGTGCACTTACATACCTTACCGGGAGCTAATACTCCAAATATGCAACGCCTGCTTTTTGCATCAAATAGCGATGCTTGGAATCTCTGATCTGCTTCAAGAAAAAATGGACGATGACGGTTTTGACGTGTCATCCTCTGGATGAACCTTCGCGAAGTTCTGGCCTTGAGATGCTTCGCCCTGCACTGCACGGCTTGCTGCAGTGTTGCCACTATCTTCAGTTTGATGGGAGCGATACATATATGCATAGACTACCACTCCCATCACGAGCCCTGCACAATGCGCACACAAACACTGAGTGGCAATACATTTTCTTCACTTCTATTCTGTATCTACAATACACGCGCGCCTGGTCGCCGGCGCGCGTCGCTTCGCTTCCAGTATGCCACGCAGCTGCCCTTGAGTTCTTTGATTACCACAACAAATTCATGTACTGTGTACTTGGTTCACGAACACTGTGCAGATCTAGAGTGGAGAATGAGGGGATGCTCCGAGAGGACTCATCGAGCAGTCGGATGGTACAACCGACAACGGTGTGCTGTGCATAAGGGAGGGCGCATCGCACACCTACGCCGACGATGCTGCTTATCCCCACGATGGCACCCATAGCCACCGAATCTGCAGATGCAGCATCGCGCAACCCAACCCGCGGGAGGTGTGAGGCACGCCAGCACAAGGCACGTCAGACATCACTCCAGGAATGGCCGGAACACATGAAGAGGCACGCCAGCACAAGGTACGTCAGACATCGCTCCAGGAATGGCCGGTGCACATGAAGAGGCACGCTGGGCCACAGTACACCCGGCACGCGCAACAGAAGGCAGCATCTTGAGCGATGCTCGTCGTACACACTGAACGGCATGAGATCAGCCCACAAAAGCCAACCCACCATCATCCCAGTGGATGTGAGAAGCAAATCAAGAGCAGGGCGGGGCCGTGACAAGATACCACAAACTCATACATATTCCCAACCCAAACGCAAAGCAGCATGGAAAGATGATACGATGTGACCGATCATCGCTCAACAACAGTTGGTCTCTGCTTAACGGAGTAAGCGGACCCTGCTGGCATACCCCCCAGTGGCTCACGGTCGATGCTCGTACACACACTGAACGGCATGAGATCGGCCAACAAAAGCCAGCCCACCATCATCCCAATGGATGTGAGAAGCAAATCAAGAGCAGGGCGGGGCCGTGACAAGATACCACCGACTCATACATACTACCAACCCAGATGCAAAGCCCCATGGAAAGATGATACGATGTGACCGATTATCGCCCAACAATTGTTGGTCCCAGGGTTACGGAGTAAGCGGCCTACTTGGCCCCCCAGTGGCTCACGGTCGATGGATGGGACCCGTTGGTCCATGGTTATGGTTAAATTGGAGCCTGCGGAATTTTAGAGGTTTCTGTGCCAGTAGATCGATAAGAGTTTCCTGAGCCGTTAGATCAAATCAGCAGCTGAGTTAGATCTAAAGGCTTTACACACGATAGTATTTAGGAGTTCCGCCCGTGGGAATCCGCAGCTCTGTTCTTTTGCCTTAGCAAAAGAACTTCACAAGAAATTTTCCTCGCGGAGAAATTCTTAGTGCGGCACACTGCAAATTTTTACTCCACATTTTAACGTTACTGTGGAAGTTTAAACCCTTGACGACTTACGACAATGAGTCAAGACGGTGAGCAAGGCGCGTCGGAGAACCAGGCTGGCGCGGCTGAACAACCGGCGGCGAAGTCCGGGATGGAAGTCCTGTTGGAGCAACAGGGCGCAATGATGAGGCTCATGATGAAGCAGATGGAGACTCTCGCAGCGAGAGTTGAAGTCGCGGAGGAGGCGGCAGCGAAAGCCGCTTCGCAGGCTGGTGGTTCCGCTCAGAGCGGAGACGCGGAGTTGGAGGCATTAAAAAAGCTCCCGTATGTTCCACACGTTGAAGGGAATCCGTTCCCTACGAGACCTGCAACACTGGAGACGGACATGCCGCAGATGTACGACCTGTACAACGACAAGACCTACGACGCCCTCTCCAAACGCACCAACTCGTCCATGCGTTACGAGCAGTTGGTGCTTGCCCCTGCGCTGTCGTACATGCACGATGCGATTGCGTTTTCCGAGGTGACCTTGGACTGGTGTCAAGATGAAAAGGATCCCCCAACGGTGGAGGAATTGAGTGAGCGCGTTTTCGCAGCGCACAACACGTTTAAGGGCGTTTTTCGCTCCTGAACAACCGTTACACCATGTTGCAGCTCAGAGCGAGCATGGAGTCTGACGCAACGTCGCACGGCGGAGCTGAGGCGTTGCGGGCGAAGTTGGCTTTCATCGAGGAGAAGGTGTACGCAGGCAGCGACGGGTTGGTGAGCGACTCAGTGCTCACGAAGTGGTTGAAGGAATTCGACACCACGAAGGCGAAGGCCGTGATGAACACGCACGCCAAGGCCAGCGCCAAAGTTTCGACTTTTCGTGACCGTCAAGGAGACAAGGGCAAAGGCGCTGGAGAAGGTGAAGGTGGACGCGGCAGCGGCAAGGGAGGCAAAGGGTCAGGGCTTGGGCGAGGCGCCCAAGCCCAGACCTAACTTTCCGATCACGGAAAGGTTGGACGCCTTCCGCCCCTCGGGGCGTTCAACGGAAAGAGCACACCCTGCAGGAAAGGGTGCGGAGCAGAAGGGGGGCATGGCGCGCAGCTGGCGCGAACTCAGAGGTGATGCAGTGGATCAGCAAAGGGGCAAGGATGCGATGGGTCGACAAGGCGCCTCTGCCTTTCGATCACGGAGTGTCGTTGGGCGACGCCACCCCTCCGCAGCTGGAGTGGATGGCCGCAGAAACCGAGCGGTGTCTCAGAACGGGCGCATGGGTGCGAGCGAGGAGGCGACGACACGTATCCCGAGTGTTCCTGGTGCCGAAGCCGGGGACGAACAAGTGGCGTCTAGTGATGGACTTCCGCTGGTTGAACGCTCACTGCGTGAAATCTCGCTGCAAGATGGAGACGTTGAAGAAGCTGCGTCGGCTCGCCAAGCCGAACGACTGGTGCTTCAGCTTCGACCTCCAGGACGGTTACCACGTCGTGGGGATCGACCCCGCCTTCCAGGAGTACATGCAGTTCGACGTGCGGGGGGAATTATTCTAGTGCGGCGCCCTTCCCTTCGGCTGGAACGACTCGCCACGAATCTTCGTCAAGGTCATGAAGGTGCTCGTGGAGTGCCTTCGTTCTCCGAGATCCGCGGAGGATCGGCGGGAAGTGCGGAAGCTGCAAAGCGGAAGCAAAGTGCGACGACGTTGGGCAGTTCGCAGACGAGCTGGAGGATGCGGCCGCGAGGAGCATCAGCAGGGGGCGCGGGTGCTCCCTTACATGGACGACTTCCTGTTGCTGCTAAGCAGCAGGATCGAGGCGCTCAGGGCGCGCGAGCTGACATCTCGGGTCTTGGTGAGACTCGGATTGTCGCGCAACGAGAAAAAGGGGCAATGGGAGCCGACGCAGCTGGTGGAGCACCTCGGGCTCGAGGTGGACCTCAAGGCGGGACAGTTCCGCGTGACACCGGCGAGGCTGCAGAAGATTCACCTGCAGTCCAAGGCGCTTCTCAGCGAGGCGTCGCGACAGCGGAGGTGGCTCCCAGCTCGGAAGCTGGCAGCGTTCACGGGGCTCTGCCAGTCTGTGTATCTGGCAGTCCCTCCGGCGAGATTGTATCTCAGGGAGCTCCACTTCGTGCTCTCCACGAGGCGGGGATGGGGCGCGAAGGTGAAGCTCACACGGCAGGCGTGGAGCGACATCGAGTGGTGGCTCAGGCTGCCGGCTCAGAGCCGGTGGAACGGTCGCAAGATCTGGCGCAGCCCCACGAGAGCGAAGGTGCACACCGACGCGTCTCTGTTCGCATGGGGCGGTGTGCTGAACCTCAAGCACGCGGCAAGAGGATTCTGGTCCGACGAGCTAGGGCATCTACACATCACGCACCTGGAGTTGGAGGCCGTGTACAAGACGGTGCAATCCTTCCTGAGAGAGCTCACCGGCAAGGTGGTGCGCCTCTACTACGACAACCAGGCGGTGGTGGCCATGCTCTCGCACTTCACGTCGCGCAACCCGGAGCTGATGCGGCGGATGCGGCGCCTGTGGATCCTGCTGGACTTAAACGACATCGAGCTCCAGGCGAGGTACATCAGAAGCGAGGCAAACGAGTGGGCCGACCGCTTGTCTCGGGACCGGGACCTGGACGACTGGCGGCTGAACCGCAGGTGGTTTCAGTGGGCGGAGCGGGAATGGCACCAGCACACCGTGGACCGCTTCGCCTCGGAGCTCTCCGCCCAGCTGCCGCGCTACTACGCACAGGAGTGGCACGACCCGGGGTGCGAGGGCGTGGACTCTTTGGCCTTTTCCTGGCTAGGAGAGGTCAATTGGGTCAACCCCCCGTGGTCCCTCCTCGACGAGGTGGCGCACAAGCTGCGGGAGGAGAAGTGCGCCGCCACGGTGGTGGCGCCCTACTGGCCGGGGCAGATGTGGTTCCAGCAGCTGGAGGCCATGGCCGACGAGGTGGTGATCTTGCCCCGGGGCAGGGACCTCTTTACTCCCAGCCGGCTGGGAGGGTCCGAGCTGCTCGGGGCCTCAAGCTGGGACGGCATCATGTTCCGCATCTCCGCCTCCCGGTGAGCCATTACCTGCAGGATGGGAGGCGGGCAGCCGGGCAGGCGCCGCAGGCGGGGCTGGCGAGTGGCCTCAAGGTGAAGGTGTACTGGCCCCAGGATGATGCCTGGTACACCGGCACCGTGGGTGACACGGGGTCGGACGGCCTAACCCACATTGCCTACGAGGATGGTGACAAGGAGGACCTGGACATGCGCAAGGAGAGGTATGAGGTGCTCCCGGCAGCGGTGCAGGAGGCGACTGGCTGGGATGCGGCGCTTCAGGAGCGCTGGAGAGGAGAGCTGGGGGACAGCTCCCTCACTGAGCTGGCAGTGCAGATACAGGGGGCAGCATTGGGCGGCAAGACGGTGGGCAACTACCGGCCGAAGGCTCGGGCCTTCATGGCGTTCTGTGAGGCGGAGGGCAGACAGTGGCTTCCGGCAACGGGGGCCACGGTGAGGCTGTACATTGCTCACATGCTGGACAAGGGCACGGTGCAGGCGTCCAACATGCAGCCCTACCTATCCGCCATCAACAACTACCACGAGGACATGGGGTTCCCCGGGCCTGCCAGGGGCCGGGCGATCTCCAGAGCAGTGAAGGGCATGGCCCGCCTCCAGGTGCAGGCGGCTGAAGCCGCGGGTGAGGAGCAGACGGTGCGGACCTGGCTGCCTGCCAGGCATGTCTCGGCGGTGCATGCGCACGGGCTGGGGCTGGAGCCGGTGGGCCGGGCAGCTACGGAGCTGCTCAGGGCGTGCACCTACGTGGTGTTTGCCTTCGTCACCTTCGGCCGGCCAGAGACGGGCGTCTCCATGCGCAGGGGGCACATCAGCATCACAGGTGATGACATCTCCGTGGTTCTCCACAAGGAGAAAGGCAGGGGGCACGTGCGCCTCAGGAGGAGGCTCACCATCCCCGCAGCGGGGGTGGCGGGGCTTGTGCAGCTCCTGCAGCACTGGCAGCAGGTGTGGGATGCCTGTTGGGGGCATCGCCCGGTGACGGGCTCGGAAGTGCAGGGCAGCTACTGGAGGCTGCCGTGGGAGCAAGGAAAGCTCCAGTCGGCGCAAGCTAATGGCTGGGTGCAGTTGGCATTGGGGAGGCTTGGGTGTGTCCCTCCGGAAGGGGGACACTTCTCTGGCCACAGCACCCGCAAGGGGGCTTGTACCTGTGCCAGGGCTGTGGGCGCGGCGCTTGAGAAGTGCTGCTTCCTGGGCGGCTGGTCTCAGCTGTCCTCTGCCATCCACTCCTACATTGACCCGGCAGCTGTTCCCGACGAGCACATGGAGAAGTACTTCGGGTGGACCACTCCGAGATGGCGACAGCAGCAGCAGCGGCAGCCTGGCACAGAGCAGTGTGCCTAATGATCTCTGTTACATGGCAATGAGATGTGAAGAGCAAAAGAAATGGTTAAATTGGAGCCTGCGGAATTTTAGAGGTTTCTGTGCCGGTAGATCGATCAGAGTTTCCTGAGCCGTTAGATCAAAATCAGCAGCTGAGGTAGATCTAAAGGCTTTACACACGACAGTATTTAGGAGTTCTGCCCGTGGGAATCCGCAGCTCTGTTCTTTTGCCTTCCCTACCCACCCAACCCAGAAGACTCTAAACATTTTGCCTTAGAAGCTGTGCATCAGCCTAAAAAGCATGTGAAGCTGTGAATCAGCCTAGAGAAGACATTCCAAAAAGAGATTTTCTCTCACACACTTAAAAGCATGTAAGAAGAAAGCTATTTTTAATGAAATGCTATGCAGTGTGCCTGTTGGCAATGAGATGTGAAGAGCAAAAGAAACCAACCCAAATGCAAAGCAGCATGGAAAGATGATACGATGTGACCGATCGTCGCCAAACAACTGTTGGTCTCTGGGTTACGGAGTAAGCGGACCCTGCTGGCATGCCCCCCAGTGGCTCCCGGTCGATGGATGGGACCTGTTGGTCCATGGTTATGTCATGAATGCAGTCACACCACACAGCATGGACACCCCATGTCAAAAAGGAAACATGCGGGCACCTAAGTGCTCCCCACAAAATTCAAGGGAAAACACAGAAGGTGTACATCACCACCTTCTGCCTCTCCTCGCAGCACGACAGACGAATCTACCGAGCTCTCCAAGAGGCAGTGCCCGCCAGAATAGCACCACAGGGATAACCGCCTCCCAAAACCCACTTCCACCCGGCGGCCGTCCCCGTTCACAGCGATCCGCCAGTACTTCATATCAAGGTCAAAGAACACAAGTCCCCCGGCATGTGTAATAACCATGAGCACTGTACACGGAGAGGGAGCTAGCGTCAGACAAATCCAAGACACTCCCAAAAAGCGAGCCGTAGACGAATCCCCGACGCACTCAAAGAGGCAGTACCCATCAGAAGGGTACCACAGGGACAGCCACATCCCATCATCCAAATCATTCCAGTGGCCGTCCCCGTTCACAACGAGATGCCAGTACCCCATAAAGTTGTTCGTACACACACAAACACACACACACACACCACGCTCGCCCTTCGACGCTATTATGCCCTGGAACACCTCAAGTATCCTCAGGCGGGCCCCAGGCGGCATGACGCAAATCTGCACCAATGCGCCGAATGGCGTACGGCACCGAACCATCACTTCAAAATACTTATGTATGAAAGACCAGGTCAGAGACCAGGAGGTCACCGAAATGCTCCCCACCTAAGCCCACAGACGAGATAGAGTGTGAAGATAGACTCCCTCTTCATCTCTTCACAACGAAGGGTAGGTGACTGACTCGTCGGTCCCATCCATTTAGAGGCAGTTGAGGCAACTCGCAACAGACTACAGGGTACATCCACCGCGCACCTCTACAAGGCTCCAGTGTCGCACAAATACGCTTTTTAATTAGCACGGCGCCCTCATGTCGGCATCAATCTCAAATCTCCGAGCTTATGTCCAACTCGTGCAGCACCAACCCAATAGCACACTCAAGGATGGGAGAATTACCCAAAGGCCCCATCATCATATCAAGCATATCACAACAAAAGCGTGCTTTGTGTCGTGAGGCACACCAGCTAAAGTCATCCTAACCAACACGCTATGACACAACCGGGCAATATCGAAAATGTTCCGCAGAGTCAGCCCGATCTCTCCTGCACTCCTGCGGCTCGATCACGCCAGGTGTGTCGGCTGCCCAGCCACGTCCGCGGTTTGCCCTCGCACGAGACGGTTTCATTGGTCTGCCCAGCCACTTCTGC
>LGRX02033593.1:0-42547 GCA_001247695.2 Cymbomonas tetramitiformis | reverse complement strand
GAGAGCACGGCGTTGCCTCGAGCCGGGTGTGCGCACGGCGTTGCCTCGAGCCGGCTGCGAGCACGGCGTTGCCTCTGGCCAGCTGCGCGCACGGTGTTGCCTCTGGCCGGGTGCGAGCACGGCGTTGCCTCAAGCCGGGTGCGCGCACGGCGTTGCCTCGAGCCGGCTGCGTGCACGGCGTTGCCTTTGGCCGGCTGCGAGCACGGCATTGCCTCGATCCGGGTATGCGCACGGCGTTGCCTCGGGCCGGCTGCGAGCCCGGCATTGTCTCTAACCCGCTGCGCGCACGGCGTTGCCTCGAGCCGGCTGCGAGCACATCGCTGCCTTTGGCCGGGTGAGAGCACGGCGTTGCCTCGAGCCGGCTGCGAGCACGGCATTGTCTCGGGCCGGCTGCGTGTACGGTGTAGCCTCGGGCCGGCTGCGTGCACGGCGTTGCCTCGGGCAGGTTGTGAGCACATCGCTGCCTTTGGAGAGGCTGTAAGCACGGCGTTTCCCCGGGCATCTTGGGGTTAATGGCAGCAGCATGCTGATTTATTATGCTTGTCGGTCGCTTGTGTTGCAGAAGAATACCAACGAGAGCTTTTCAGTGACTTCGAGCCCGTGTCTCGGACACCGAAGACTCTCTCTTACTGCTTCCTTCCCAATGGTGACGGATCTTTCAAGCAACGAGACGATTTAAATCAACTTTTGGGGGATGAACCAAATCCATGGTACAAAGTGGTCCACGGTAACAACCTCGGCAGGGTCAGTGAGATGGATAAGACCGATTTTGAAAAAAGTTTTCTCATGATCTACAACATCACAACGGAGGTATTGTATTCATAAGCATACCTAGCCCAGAGCGCTTAGAACGACAAAATAATTTGTTCCTGTGCACTTGTATTGAAATGCGCCTACCATTCCACGTTGTCCTTACCCTAGAGGCGGGTCCCTTCTCCACCGTAGACGTCTATGCATGTGTTAAAGCGACTTCGCCTAACGGCCCGTCCATTGCCATCTGATTTTTACAGGTCTTGAAGTGGCGATATGTCACTCGTGTGACCACCGCCAACGGCAGGTGTCTACACCCTCGGATTGGTAGGCAAGGTGTAGCCCCTCGTCTACTGTAATCTTCATCTCTCGTAGTAGCCCTTGCCTACCCTTGTCTGGTGAAATCAATGAATGCTCACCCTCAGTGAATTCACAAATCTCTTCACAAATTTCCCTCTTGATGGATGAGTGCCCCCTACTAATCGCCCCTCTTTTGTTTTTGCAGCACGTGGTGAAAGGCATTTTTTCACTCTGGTGACACCAAATGATGAGCGATATGAACAATGTGCGGTCTGGTCGTTGGACACCCTCAAGGATTTAAGAACCAGTGTTCTACGGACCAGGTATCATACTGCGACGCGGGCCCACCGCTTGCTGCAGCCTCTCCCGGAGCAACGCCGTGCGCGCAACCTGCCCGAGGTCACTTATCCCGGCACGCTCACACGCTGCCCTTGGCACCTCACATCCTGGCACGCTCACACGCTACTTATGGCACCACGCATCACGGCACGCACACACACGCTGCCCACGGCACCTCACATCTCGTCACGCTCACACGTTGCTAACGGCAGCAAACACACCGCACACACACACACACTGCCCACGGCACCTCGCACCCGGCAGTACTGCCGGTGTGCGCAGGCCCTAGCGGACACCCGCTTGGTGATGTGCTCACATCTTGCATGAAACAACACCGTGCTTACAGCCTCTCCTGAGGTAGCGATGTGCGCGCAGCCTGCATGAAACAACGCCGTGCGCGCAGCCTCTCCTCAATAATACCTGGGACATTTGCTCACCATATACAGAAGGTGTATTTCCGCAGGCCGGGTGGTTGTCCCCCAGGGTTGCGCCAACTTGGTCAGCTATGGTATGCAGTGTGTCGGTTCACCATTGGATCTCAACTTATTGATATTGATGACGAAGACAACATGAATGGTATGCCAACGCTCGATGACAAGTGCTTGCTTCCCGAGGTGAAGTGCATTTCTACCCTCCACCCATACACTCTAAACGTGATATTCTGTTTGCAGCGTTAGAAGTGATGGATCGCGGAGGAGAGGCCATGATCTTGGAGGTGGTTGCGCCGCTAGAGACATGAGGATCGTCTTTCATTGGTTCTTCAACCATCACTACCAGTGTCACAGGATTAAGGGTTACTGTGTTTACTGTACTAGGTCATACTTACACAAGATGTTGATGATATGAAATACCTTGCATGCACGTTTCATGTGATTTGAATGTTGACAAGTCTAAGATGTATTAATTCTTATTGTAATAATCTGTTTGCACTTGTTGTTACCTTTGTAATATATTGTCATTATACCTACGAGTACTATGCATGTTATGTAAAACTTGCAAAGCCTTGCTCCAGAACCATCGGTGTGATTGGTGAGCTTGTCTCTAAACTGGCATTTGTCCGCGATAACGTTCTTCCTGCTGGTCGAACACTGGATTCGATGACTTTCCTGCAGGTGCACCCATCGCCCTTCAGTACCACTTCGTCTCACCTTTTTTTATCAGACATCCCCCATCTCCCATGAAGATAAGAACTCTTTTCATAGGGGCAATGCATGCTTACCGAATGGTGCCAAGGCAATCTGCCCCCTTGCGCCGTGCTAATTTTTCTTGCTTTCGCTCTTCCCGTTGCCGTTTCTTGCTCTCAACCTTTGCTGTGTCTTGTAAGCATACGGGTTTTGTGCCGTGGGGCGCGTATTCACTAATCACTGAGCCCTTAGCTCGCTCGATATAGAACTTGGCGGCAATGGTACACTTCCAGACCGAAATTTTTAATGGAGTGGTCACACGTCCCCCCGCCACTAGATAGATTTTCTTGTCTTTTGGGATCCCAAGTTTCCATGAGAGCATCTCGGGATCCCAGAGAGTATCCTCGGGCATATCAAAAGCATATTGCAATACCTCAAGCTCGCCAGTTTTAATTGTCCAATAGGGCTTCCGGGCATCCCGCTCGAGATCATGCATTCGATATTGCATCATGCGCACACTCCATTGCATAAGTTCCAAGAGCCCTGGAGCCCACTTTTCCTTGTACAACTCGTTCAATTTGCGTTGATCTGAGTCGATGCACACCTGTGAAATTGATCATCATGATCCACACGTGAGTATTTTATAGTTTGCAATTATGCAGGCGTTGTAGTGGCGCAAGTTGGGTTGGCAACCAAGGTGTGTATAATCACCTTTAAGCGGCTCCTCTCTTCTGGTTCGGTGGTAGCAATCAAAGAGGCCTTGGCTTCAGCTATTAGCTCAGATAAACGGGCAGCTCTCTCTTGCTTCTCGGGCCCGAATGATGACTCGATGTGCCGTCCATCCACAGGCTTGCCATGCATAGTCTTTCTCCTCCACGCCCTCTTGTCCTCAGAGTTCATTGCCTCCATAGCTTGATTGTTAGTGATAGCCGGATTCATTGTGCTCCCACCAGTAAACCATTCCGGGTGGTAGTACATGATATGCATGTAGTGAGTCACTTGAGCACCGCCGAAGGCTTCTGCATAGGTATCCACGAAATCCTTAAATGCTTCTCCTGCTAACTCATGATCCCCAGGCTCGTAATGCATCTTCTTGATATATTGTGCCGCCTTCAGCCACGCCTGTGAAAAAGTTCAGCTCTTGAGAGTCGGCTCAATCATTGCATGCAGTCAGGATACAACATATAGCACATTTGTGGTGAGGCAGTTGTGCCCTAAGGGTTGGACCCAACCACTTGTGGTTGTCCCTGATTGCTATGAGAGAGGGGCCGGTATGTGAAGGCTTCGGCTGACACACGCCCGGTGCTGCCGGCCTGCGCACGCCTTGGTTGACACACGCCCGGTGCTGCCGGCCTGCGCACGCCTCGGGTGACACACGCCCGGTGTTGCCGGCCTGCGCACGCCTCGGGTGACACACGCCCAGTGCTGCCGGCCTGCGCACGCCTTGGTTGACACACGCCCGGTGCTGTCGGCCTGCGCACGCCTCGGGTGACACACGCCCGGTGCTGCCGGCCTGCGCACGCCTCGGGTGACACACGCCCGGTACTGCCGGTATGTGCAATGCTTTGAAAGAGGGGGTGGAAGCTTTGTGGTATGGGCAGGTACCAATCCAACATCTAAAAGTGCAGTCATATTAGTTATAGGAACGCCATTGTTGTTCAAGATGTTCACCAATTCACCCCAACGTTTTTCAAGGACGGCTGACTCCCTTCCATTCAAAGGTATCTTTGCAGGTCTTTTATCCCCCTCCTTCTCGCTCAAATCGATTTTGCAATTACCTCCATTGAAATTCAACTCATCGTTCAAGAAAGTCACCAGCTGTTCTTTTGCAGTGCTCAATACGTGTTGTTCATCTGAACATAACCACATCTCATTAGTTTGAGTAGCATACACACATTCACAATTGGTACTCACACAGATCATTTTCTCTTTCACACCTGCAAAAACATCATTGTAAATTGCCGCACTCTTTCAGCTCACCTTCTGATTCCTCGTCACTTGGCCAGACGAGTTGGCATAATTGATGAAGAAGTTTTTCACTAACTCTGTGAACACAATGCATTCCGCAAGGCTTGACACGGTCCATAGGTATGGTTGGAAAGACTGCTCCGGGCTGGGTGTCTCGATTCGTCCAGGTCTTGGTCAAATCTCCGATATGTTTTGGTGAACAATCGCAGCATGGGCAAATGTGCTCTGCTGCAGGACCTGGTTTAATAGCGAGCAGTCCCTTCATAGCTTTGAGATCTGGGCAAAGCATCCATTCCACAAAAAAATATCCATGTTCATGCACATAGATGCACATTTTTGCAGCAACCAGCTGTTGGTAAAGGTCCTCAAGTTTGCATTGTGCATCCTGGATAGCAGCCTGCATCAGATGCTTAAATCTTAGTATAGTTCTCACAGCTTGTAATGTTGGTGACATGCTTCACATTCGCAGTGTTGGGATGTACCTCCGTTTCAGCACACGCATTCAGTAGGCATTCCTTTTGTTTGGCTTCAATGAACTTTTTGAGTTGTCTTGCCTCATCTCGTTTTTTAAGACCTGCACGAGCAAAATACCAAAGCATATGAGCCACACCGGCATCAAGTTCAGGTGAGCCACGGCTTACACACGCCGGGAGAACCGGGCGAGTGTGAGCGGAGGCCTTGCAGGCTGTACATCATTGCTGGCTGCACATCGCTGCCACGGAAGAGGCGGCGAGCACAGCGTTGCCTCAGGAGGTGCTGTGCGCACGGGATCACCCCGGCCAAGCTGTACGCATGGCGTCGCCTCGGACTAGCTGCGAGCCTGGCGTTGCCTCGGGCAGGCTATGCGCACAGCGTTGCCTCGGGCCGGGTGCGCGCACAGCGTCGCCTCGGGCCGGGTGCGCGCACAGCGTCGCCTCGGGCCGGGTGCGCGCACAGCGTCGCCTCGGGCCGGGTGCGCGCACAGCGTCACCTCGGGCCGGGTGCGCGCATAGCGTCACCTCGGGCCGGGTGCGCGCACAGCGTCGCCTCGGGCCGGGTGCGCGCACAGCGTCACCTCGGACCAGGTGCGCGCACAGCGTCGCCTCGGGGAGGCTATGCGCACGGCGTTGCCTGCTCCACAAGTCACAGGGAGAAAGGGCAGAAGCTATTGCTGGCGCACGGCGTTGCCGCAGGCAGGCTGCGAGCAGGGCGTTGCCTCGGGCAGGCTGTGCGCACAGCGTCGCCTCGGGCAGGCTGTGCGCACGGCGTTGCCTGCTCCACAAGCCACAGGGAGAAAGGGCAGAAGCTATTGCTGGCGAACCTGCATCATGCTTAGCGATATCCTCGGCAAGCCATTGATAGTTTTCTTTAAACGTCTGTTTCACAAAAGGATGCATGTAAAAGCATATTAGATTTACCAATCTAGGAATATGGGAAATCATCGCATGCAGCATAAGGGGACGGATCATTAATAGGATTACCTGAGTGTCTTCCTTGGCGGCAAAGAATGCTGAGAGCGGAAACACATCCGTCTTGGATTGCATCTTCCCCCCAAGGCATTTATCTGCACCAAGCATTTTGGTGACGCACCGTAACCGCGCAAAAATACAATTTCTGTTACCAGGGAAGGGGGTTCCATCAATGTGTAAGCAGATGACCAGGGTATCATGAGTATTTTGATAAAGTTGCATGACCTTGGTGATGAATTGTAATACTGGGGTCGTGCTCAAGTGCCAGCCTGGGGAGACGTGTTTTTCAGGCTCCAAAGAAGTAAAATTGGACTTCATGTCACTGATGTATGCTTCCATATCTTCTGGGGGAACCATAGGATGCACCAAGCCCCGAAGCTTACGTAACGCTGTCTTTACCACTGTATAGATAGCTCGATATTGCTGAGTGCTCACCATTTCTTTATCAAGACACTTTGCCAGCTCGCCAATAGATATAGTGTTACACAAAGTAGACATACCATGCTCAATCAACTTAGAGATAAGTGACTTGTGGTGTACTAGAGCAGATTCCATCTGCTCGGAGTCAATAATGACGCCCAATTTGCTTCCAATCTTAGCATTGAAATCAGCCATGTCAGCTTGCAATTTTTGAAAGGTATCTTCTTCGGTCTCTACCAAGTGTTGCACCCTGGAAACACCACCACATATCCGATTGGTGGCACTGCACTCAAATGACGGTGCTCGGGCGATAATCTCATGTTAGCAATGCTCAGGCAGTGCATGCACTCAATGATGCCTGGCTTGCGCACTCCAATGACGTTGCTCAGGCAGTGTGCTCGGTAGACTAATTGTATGTGATTGATTATAGCAATGGGGAATAGTTACTCACCGTTGTGTAGCTGCCTCATTGGCCTCCAAACACTCTGGGTCGGGTCCTCCGAGCTGTGCCTGCTCTCTGTAAATTGAAGCCATGAAAATCATTGCATGCTTGATACGTAAATGCATACCATAATACATCATGGTGCCAATGAATATTAAGCAAATAACGAACCTGACACGTTGTTCAGCGAGGTCTAAGCGCTCGTCTCTGAGTTCACGAAGGTTTCGGTTTGAAGTCTCAATATCTGTTTGCATTCTTAAAACTTTACTTCTGCAGCCTAATAGATTCAATAAACGGCTTTTCAGACTAGTACAAACTGAGAGGTTGCGATCTTTGCGTTGTTGTCCCTTGCTGATGCCCAATCTAGGACAATCATACTCACGTTCCTTGTGGTTCAATTGGCATCCTAGTTGCTTATTACGGCTATTGGCAGTTGCAAGATCTGTTTGTGTTGTCCCCAGCTCGGTTTGTAGTTCGCGAATCTGCGAGTCACGCTGCTCAATTTCTGTTTGAGCTTTGCTGGTTGATTCCGTGAGCTGTTGTTGAATGTCTGTAATAGATTGTTTCACACCTGCCAAAGACGTTTCCACCTGAGCTAGTTGCTCCTTAGTCACTCTTAATTCCTCAGACAGCTGAACATTCCGGCTCTCTTGTGCTTCGAGGACATCCACCAGTCCCCAGCTACAAACCCACTCGATGAACTGCACGCTGGGGCTCTTGCACTTTCGGCTCTTACACTGGGAGGATTGTGCTTGGCGGCAAGCAGGGCAATCTGTTGCGTTCCACAAGCCGCCCAATCTCTCTAATAGAATGTTCCATCGAGTTCGGTCTGCTCGAGTTACTCTAACTCTGATCTGATCGCTTTCATGTTTTTCTGCATCCGTACCGGCATTCGAGGCGCGTCCGGTCTTGCCAGTTCGATTCCGTTGCACTATGGGAGGAGGTGCCCGAGGCGTTGAAAACCCACGTAGGATTGTGCGTGGATATTTGGCGTTGAACTCGGTCAGGAGTTCCGATGTATCTGGAATCAACTGGGCGGCAACTGCAGTCGCTGCCGTCGCAAACCCCGTTACGGCATCCGCAGGAGGTCCCCCGTTAGCCGCGGCGGGCTGTACGAGAGTTTGAAGAATCGCGTAAAACAGCAGCGTGCGAATAAAGTATTTGGAATTCCGAAAAACAGTTATCCTGGAGTCCAGCGAGCTTTTGGTAGAACGCCACACCGCAGACGTGAACTTTTCACCAGAAAGTTGCTTGAAGCGTGTTGCCAGTGAGTATGCAAAAGGCAGCATTGGCTCGTTGCGACTAATGTGATTGCCACTAGAAGAAACCTCAGCCCACCAGTAGATTTGCTCCTTAGATGAACGAGCGTGATATTCCCAAGCTCTAAAGGAACGGACAACACTGTCGTAAAACGCTGCGTCTATTCCGCTCGTCGTCGAAGAAGAGTCCACGATACGCATGGTGATGGAACGTTCGTGCATTGTGCTACTTATGAGCGGGACCGAAAATACACAGTGGAGTTTCATAGCAGTTGGAAGTGCACGCGGTGTGCTTTCTGGGACTGGCGTAAAAGCGCAGCACATATCACAACATGACAGACCACACATAAAAAGCGCGCACAACGCAAGCACGCTTTTGCTTCTGGGATACATAGTCAAGGTTCGAAGAAAGCGTGAAAAAGAGGCTGTTCTCGCCTTGGGCGGACAGGGAAAAGTGAGACTAGCAGCAACTACGCTGCCTTTACTGTGCTCTACTCGACTGGGACACACTTGGGAGTTTTCAAACAGTCAACGGAGGACGCGTTGACGTATTTCAAATATTTGGACGTGATAATAATCACGCATATTGTACACTGTAAACGCCGCGACGGCACGAACACTCAAAACATATTAGATAAAAGGTCTGAGAGGTCGAGCAAGCGCCCCAAGATCCCTCAAGCACATGTTCGCGCGCTGCCTGCATAGAACAACAAACCCTCGGGAAACTTGTGGGATGCAAACGTGTATACTTCTGTTGAACGTCATATTTTTCATGGAAGCACTTTTGTCGGAAATGAATATCCTATTACATAGTTACGCAGTTTGGTAGCACCGTGAAAGGAAACCGCTTACAAAGACTTAGAGGAAAGACTCTGGAAATCTTTCGTTATCGTTTGCCTGCGCCCGAGACCTTCGGGAGCAGGTTAAATCGCGATCGAACGGTAATTACAGTCATCTGTCGTTTCAAAACTTGACATTTCGACTGCACGACCAATCCTGCATCTTGGAGGGTGTCACAAGACAACCTCCAAACATTACCATTGGTCAGTCGTTGCTCTCCGGCACTCCGGATTGTCGAAGGCTAGGCTACAAAAAGTCACTCTACAAAGAGTCACTCTACAAAGTGTCACGATGTAAAAGATATCTATGATTGATGACACACTTACGAATATAAATCTTATAGTTCAACTCTAAACAGTGGCTCTATATGTCATCATCTTTAATTTTGGAAAGATTTAATATCCCAATTAATTCGAGAAAATGCATACAACCAGGTAAACGTGTTTGAACAGGTGCCACTTGGCAACTGTGGATCGTCTCGCCGATCAGAATCGATTCCATTATTATTCCAAATGGTTGCAGCACACGTCTGCTGGTGACGGGATGGGTTCGTCCGAATGTCGTGTGACGCAGTGACGCAAGACGCCTTTACCGGAGGTCACAAAAATAATTGGAGAGCGTCTTCGGGGCATCGATGTCATGTCATGCTTGTTCCCGCGCTTGCTGCCACAAGCGGAGAATTAAAGGGTCTTCAGGAACCCATTGGCCTTGTTGTAACTGGCAGTCGCGAAACGTAAAAGTATCGAAAGGCCATATCCAATACTGCAATATTCCAATATTGGCCATACTGGTGTAGGTAGTCTAAGGTGCGGGTTGTGGTTCTATGTCACGAACGCAGGTGTGTGCAAACGGCCTCCGGTTACGACTCCTCCAACATATACCCTAAAACCCTGAACCTTGGACGCCCCGATATATCCATGTGCAGCACACCTGTAGGAACACCTGCCGCGGGATATTTTGCCTCTGACGTATTTTAATGTTTCCCGCGAAATAATACAGTTAACCGGTCTTCTTAGCTGCCGAGAATCGTGCTGGAATAGCCTGTTCAGGGCAAATTTACCCGCTGAATGCCCATGTTGGGTCACATGAAGCCTGAGGGAGCATCACCCCTGGTTGGTTTCACTCCCGAACAACTTTTCCAGCACAATAGCTTTTGAAAATATCTCCTTTGCTGCTCACTTTCGCCCGATGAGAAGAATTTTAGTACGTGACCCTCCAAACACCCTAAAATGGGCCATAAATCTGCTGGATCTCTCCCATGTAAGCAAATAGTTGCATTTTTGGAAATGTCAAAATATTACATATTCTAATCGTGCAAAAATCTAACATTTCGTTCACAAACATAAGGCAAAATCATAACTTTCCACACCTAACACGATACTTCCACCTTTCCCGTTTTCTTGCCGCACGCGTGACTCGCGTGGCTACTTTGAAGAGTCAAAAACCAGATTTTTCGAAATTCCTTCAAGGACTATTCAAATTAACCCTCATATTTGTCATTCAGAACCCCAAAAACCAATTTGGCAGACAATTTACTGCTTTCTCATTTTTTTCTCATTTACGCCCGCGTGTCTCATTTTTGCGATATGGTCGTTCGTATACGGTACAACCACTTCAAACTCTAAGCTTGGATTCATTTCTCAGCCCGATAGCACTTGTCGGAATCGGCCATACACGCTTCGCACACCCGTTGCAATAGGTATATCTAATACTCAACAATTTATTCTACACATATACTTAGTATATATATCTAGGTTGGTAATAACGCGACCCCCCTCCCCGTTTTAACGCACGTTTTAACGCCAAAAAGGGGTGCACGTTTTAACGTACGTTATTATGTCACTGGAAAGGTCTGGAACCATATAGCATATATAGCAATGCTATAATAGCATGAAGATATATAACAAGTATAACCAATAACTTAGCCGGGTAAATAAATATTCAGCTATACCTAGTGAACCGGCGGTTCCGCGTCTTGGCGGTCCCAAACAAGATTCAAACCCTCGAGCCCACGCTTCCTGTCCTTTTCTTCCTTCTGTGCCTCGCGCAGAGTGGTGCACCTAGCATTGGCATGCTCATACGATTTGTAACGATGTTGATATTCTGCCTCGGTCTCATCACGCTGCTGAACAACTCCGGTGCAGATCGCAACACCTTCGCCAGAAGCACCACACAGGTGGGATAAAATGCGCGGAGTTTGGGAGGCAAAGACAACTCCACAATATAAACACTTGCAATGTTGCTTGGCACTGCCGTTTCCCCCGGCTGGTAGCATCATATCTCCTTCCTTGCCCACTTTGAACACTCGTACGAACCACCACAAAAAAGTCGTGGCAGTCTCCTTCACAGGTGCAGTCGGTTTCACCATCTTTGCATATATATTACTTACTGTGTATAAGATAAGGGATATAGGCAGTTAACAAGCCGTAAGTCCATGGTGGTGTCTTAGAGATGAATGATGAGCAGCCGAGCAATCGAACACACGAACAATAGAACAACCGAGCAGTCGAGTGACGGCAGGCAACCAGGCATCGCGTCATTCTAGATGCTTCATTCCTCATTCCTGATTCCAGATTCCGTTCCGTTCGGGAGGCTTAAGTATGGGGGGGCTGAAGTATGGGGGACAAAGTGCACGTTTTAACGCGTGTTTTAACGCCAAAAGGGGGTGCACGTTTTAACGCGTTATGAGTTATTACCAACCTAGATATATATCTCACCCAAGGGCAATTTTGTTGTAGTAAAATCCCCAAAGTTGCTTATTTCTAGGCATGCAATTTGGGTCAAAAGTATCTTAAAGTGTGCAAATTCGAGGTGTAGATGCCATTCATCGACAAGGATTTGTTGGTTCAGTGACCACTATCATATAAAATGACCATGCACCTCATATGGGCAATACTTACTTTCCCAACAGTCGATTTCCCCCGAAAACACACGATATGGCCTTAAGTATGGAAAACATTTGACAAATGATGTTTTTTCGTTGTTTTTGTGGTGTTTTTTCACCTTATTGCTTGAATATTTCGATGTATTGGTGCGTTTAACTACTTACAGCCACCATTACCAATTTCAAGGCATTAGTAAAGGCGATTGTTTTATGGTCGTGGTGCCAGCCCCGGTCGGAGGTAAGGCGATCGACACGTGCATAGCGAACGCGTATCTCACGAAAGAGGCGGTGGACGACATGGCGTGGAGCTACGAAGGGATCCGCTTCCTTCCGGACATGCTCACGGAGATGGCCATGGCCAAGGGCGGCGAATACCATGATTCTGGGACCACCCGGGCTGACGATTCCTCCGAGGTGTGCCATCTCCTGGACACCGGCCACTATCTCGTCCGCGACGGTGTACCAACCGCTGCGTTGGCAAACGAGGAGGGGGGTCGTCTGCACCGGGAACTGGTGGGGTGCGTCCGATCCCTTTTTGGCGATCACGCAAGCCCTTCCCTGGATGCAGCCATGGACGTCCTTCGATTCTCGCGCATGCGAAGAGGCGACGAGGACTTCACATCCCGGGTTTACACCCGGGCAAAAACGCGTATCTCCTTCAACGTGGCTTTGAGTACATGCGCGGCCGACGCTTTTGAGTACGGCGCCGTGGAGGCTTACTACTTGATCTTCCTGAAGCGTTCCGCCGAGAGCTCCGCCGCCAAGGACACCGTGTGCCGCCTGGCTATGGTGACCGCCTACCCCACGGTTGAGGACCTTACCCTGAACAGCCGGGGCGTGTATGTGTGCAACGAGGCAGAAAAACGTACCCTTCTCCTACCGGTAAGCCGTCTCGAAACCAAGGTCATTATCCATCGCCCACCTGGAAACCGCGTACCTCTACACGCCACTTACCTGTGGCCGGGGATGAAAACAGTACGTTGCAAAAAGCAATACAGTAATCACCCACCTGTAAGAAAACAGAGAAATCCAGGTCAGTCAGCTTTTCTCATCGAGTTGGGTACCCCCCCTCCCCCCCCCGCCAGCGTCAGCGTCATAAGAGAACGCTATGGATAGTGGACCGCGATCTCGTGAGCCAGCCAGCGAATTCCATAACCATCCACGTGGACACCTTCCCTAGCCAGCCCGTTCTCTTAAGGTGTCCATTTTCCGAGAAAATGGACCCTGAGAGCCGTGCGCAGCTTAAAAAATTAAAGCAAGATTTTGATGACGATATTATATCTGAAACAGACTATCAGGAACTTAAACCTTTAAGACAAGTTTTGTGCAAAAAATCATGAAAACCCATCAAATATACCATATTTGTCAATTTCCCAGCAAAGTTTTCTTAGTTTAAGAAATGCCTCTCCAGCTAGGCAGCCAGCGGTCATTTTCCTTATTTCAGGCCATCTCATAAGTCGGAAAATCCAGCCAGCTTTTCTCATCGAGTTGGGTACCCCTCCCCCCCCCCGAAACGCTGGCTATTTCCTTAACGTCGAGTTTCCTTAAATGTGAGTGATTACTGTAGCGCAAGCTACCTCATCAGCTCCGCGCAGCAATCGAAGGAGGACACCGAACGCCATCCAGCGCAGCTTCATCAGCTCCGTCCAATTGCTCTGTGTAGATAGCGAATGCCTGCTTGCCACATGGAACGTATCTGTTCCAGTGGTACTTTTAATTAATAGCATCGGCAGTCCCTCTTAGGGCCTGGAGGTGATGCGTAGCTATCCCGATTTTGACAGCTCCCCGGAGTTAGAGGAGGTAGTGCCGGTGAAAGCAGACGAGGAGAAGAAAACCAGGGAAGCGTTTGAGCGTTTGTTGGATCATGGAGACTATCGAGTGACGCGAGAGCAGCAAGATGAGCTACTTAGCTACTTCCCATTGCCTCAGACGAATTCTGACTATGCGAGCTGGAAGGGTCCTCAGCCCGACCCTCAGCCTTTGTTAGACTTGAACTTGCTGCACAACAACGCTTGGCACCAAGCACCTGCTAGGACGGTCCCTGTTGTGAAGGAAAAGGAGGATGAGGAGACCATTGCCGATGGTGTAAACGTACTGGAAAAGGATCTACCGATCAACGTGGAAGCCATAATTAAGCGATGCGTGGAACAAGCACGAATTGTACGGGATATCGAATTTTGGTGAGTACCGGCGGTCTTTTGTTTTTGTTGTTTCGAGTTTGAGATAGCAACAAGAGCTTGGCATGTGCAGGTACAACAGACGTGAAACCATGGCGACATTTCAGCATTTGAACTTGGACGTACGCGGCAAAGCTCCTGAGCTCGCTGCCCGTCTGTTCGAAGCTACAGCGGAAGCTCGGGAAGCATACGATTTGAAGAGGAAACGGTCCAAAGCAAGGGAAGCTGCCTCGGCAGGTGCAGCTGCGCCAGTTGCGACTGCTGGCAAAGGACGTGGGAGGGGGCGTGATGGTCACGAACCAAGCGGCAAAGGCCGAGGGCGCCCTGGAGGAAAGGGAGCTCCACGCACAGCCCTTGCAACTGTCACTAAAGGTACTGTGGCACCCGGGCCAGCAGGTGGGGACGCCGCTGTAGCTCCCGCTGCAGGGAAAGGACGTGGCCAAGGGCGTGAAGGCCGCGCCCGTGGCAGCGGCAAAGGCCGAGGGCGCTCTGGAGGAAAGGGAGCTGCCAGCAGTACACGAGCGGAACCAGAAATGGCCGTGGAAGGGGGCGTTCCGATTTTTCGCATGGAGCTGCGAAGCGAGCTGCACCTTCCGCATCTATTTCACCAGGACAGCACGAACCCCCAAAATCACGCAGAACGCAGCCCGACACAGAAGCTCCAAAACGCCCTAGAGGTTCGCCTCTGGGATCATCTCCCATTCTGTCCCCACCCCTCAGGAAGACCAAGACTGCCGAGGGTTCGAAGCCCAAAGGCCCTCGCTGTCTGTTTGCAAGTAAACTAGTACAAGTGGAAGAAGCTCCGCTCATGACTGACGATCGGCCCTCCTCGGACGACGAGCTGCCGCTGGCACACCGAGCCTTCCAAAGAATGCAAGCAAATGCAGTGCAGGTCGAGTCTGATGACAGTTCAGACGAGGATGACATCCCGTTGGCACATCGAGTCTTACCAACAGACTATACCTATGACATACTGACCGTAGAGCCTAAGACCTTCGCCGTCACAGCTGCAGGCGGAAACGATCCTGCTGACGAGTGCTCTTTCACTTTTCCTCTTGCACGGGGTAAGTTATCTCTACCAATGCACTACGCCGAAGTCTTGGAGCTTGATCCCGTCAAGCGTATGGTGCACTGGCAATTCTGGATTCTTCGCGCAGGACATCTGACAGCCACGTCTAAAAACACCAAACGTACGTTCAAGCAGCGGGACCTTTTGTTTCGTCCAGAGGCGTTCAGGCGTGGAGGACAGCGGCACCGAGGTTGGCATCCGTTTTTTAGTCCCGACGAAGTGCTAACCTGCTGGGATGAGCGCCAAAACCCACCTGCGGGTGGGATACCTGATGGGGAAGAGAAAGAAGAGTTCTTGAAAGTTGTAGTTGATAACACTGAGTAGCTTGTTGATAACAGAGTTGCTTTCCTCATTCAGGATACTTACCTCATCGCTGTGCATGGCTGGAGGCCTACGCGACCTATGTAAATTGGGAAACCCTGAGCTGATGAAACTTTTGAGGCCTCAGTCCCTCCCACCACATGTTACCCGTGGTGGTACCCGTATTCCTTTCTGACATATTACTAACAAAGGTTATTTGTTACCTTCAGTTACTATTGCTGCGATGACTTCTTTGCCTATTTTCACAGCAAACCCTAACCCAACCGCCTGGTCGCCCTACAAATTTTGGAAACCCCAGTGCATATGTACCCGGCATGTACCGGGGACGTGTACCCAACGTGTACCCAGCGTGTACCCAACGTGTACCCAACGTGTACCCAGCGTGTACCCAACGTGTACGAAAACAGTAAAAAACGGGGTCTGGTACATGTTGGGTACACGTGTACTCTACCTTGTACCTACGTGTACTTGCTCGCGGCGCGGCATATGTACCCGGCATGTACCCGCGACAGGGTACATGCTGGGTGCATGCGTCTGTGTATGTACCTTTTGCCGCCTGCGCATGTACCCGGCGTGTACGCATGTACGGGTACATGTGTACCGCATATGTACTCAGGTTACCGTTGGATGTTACCGTTGGATGTTACCGTTGGATGTTACCGTTGGATGTTACCGTTGGGACACCCGGGGTACATGGTGGGTACATATGTACTTAGGCCAGGTACATATGTACTTATTGATATAAACATGCCTGGTGCGCACGTACCCAACATGTACCCACGCATCAGGTACATGCCGGGTATGCGTGTACGCAGGTCAGGTACATATGTACGTAAGCCAGGTGCATATGTACTTATTGATATTAACATGACTGGTGCATATGCACCCCGCATGTACATTTGAGTGAGGTACATGCCGGGTACGCATGTACGCAAACCAGGTACATATGTACTTATTGATACTAACATGACTGGTGCATACGTACCCCATATGCACGTGTATATCGGTGCATTATTAGTACACATGTACCAAGCGTGTACGAGCCTCCCATACATATGTACCCAACATGTACGTGCGTATGCATTAGTACGCTATAGGTGCATGTGTACTCGAAAAGGGTACACATGCACGCAATGGTGGGTACAACTCTGGTGCGCGTGTACGAGGCCTATCTATATGCACAATATCACAAGAGGATTGCGAAAATGTGTGCTACTTACATTAAGTGTGTTCACAATGCATATGCTATGCGAAGGCTAGCACATCACGCATACGCATGGAACACTCGAGCATGTTTAATACAATCATATTAATACGATAGTGTAGCTAGCTAGGCACGATGGGATACAATTGGGACTACTCATCTCTATCCTACCAATACGCAAAATAACGTTCTATTCGTACGATTTCTAGTTCCAACACTACGATTGTAAACAATCTATCAACCTAGCACGCTCGAAGGGAAGCTTGAAGCTCATGAAGTACTCGAGGCGGTCGATTTTCTCCATTTAGGGTTTCTCCAAAACAGCCGATCTGAAAAGTGAAGCAAAGAACCAACACTTAGTAAAAAGCGGAAAACGCATCAAAGATTCCCTTGTGCAAAACATAACTAGCAACCTAGGAACCTCAAAGAAGCGCGAATGTAAACGCGAGATGATGGTGGAAAAATTGATTTCACCACTCGAATATTTTCAGCGATCTGAAAAACAAAAACAACCAAGTAACGTTTAGTAAAGAAGAAAGATAATATAAGTGAAAAACGAAATTAACGAGGGAAACTGAAAAGGAGAGGTGGAGTGAGTTGGATTTGAACCAACTATTTCGAGTGCAAAGGACTCGCGGGAATCTTCCCGTTCACTCCAAGTCAAAGTTCCGCGCATGCCAAGGATGAGCGCGCTAAGCACACACAAAATAATACATATACATAAAAAAAACATGCACTACAAACCTGTGACATATTGCAGCGAGCAAGAATGAGAAATATCATAACATGCAACCCGCTGGCGAGGCCACCACACGCTGCTGCACACTGCTGGACGGTGAAATGTGAAGCGTTGACGGCTGTACCGGTGAGTTTGAACTTTTACAGTATTCTGCAAAAATGCCTACAGTGGACACCTTGACTTCCCGTTGCGCGTTGGGGGGCGTGAGAAGTCACAGCACGTGACGTCCTCGCGCCTCGTCACGCGAGCACGATCGACGATAACGATGACGATGACGAATTCTGCGAAACGTGTGCCATGCCATGCCATGCGATGCCATCGGACGATTGGAGATGGAATAATCCACCGCATGACGCTCGCGCTCGCGGGTTCGGGGTTGGGGATCGCAGGCACGCAGGTCACGTACGTATCGATCGCGATCGTCATCGATTATTCCACCCCACCGCTCTACTGACTACTCGGATGTACTCCGGGCGGTCATCCTAATTGAGGTACGATTTTCTCTCTCTGTTCCTTTTTTTTTTTTGTGCAACACGTTTGCCCATTTTTCGTGCAACTAAAATGTTTTTCGGGCTCGTCGTGCACTCGATTATTTTTTGCGCTCGTCGTGCGCTTTAAAATGAGGCCAACTTGTTTTTGGGGGGTTTGGTGACTTTTTTTGCGTTTTGGTGATGTTCGCTTGGGTACACGTGCGCCTGGGTTGTACCTGAAGCTGTCGGGAAAAGTGTAAATTGTACTCGCATGCACTTGCATATACCAAGCCTGAGTACATATGTTATTTCTGCACCCCACTTTGGCTTCATTCTTGTACTTGCTCGCGGCGGATTTTAGTAACGGGATGGTTCTTGTATACCCTAATTGTACCCAGCATCCGCCGCGAGCAAGTACACAAAAGTACAAGAATGAAGCCAAAGTGGGGTGCAGAAATAACATATGTACCCAGAAATTACGTTTGGGTACATGCAAGAACATTATTTGGGTACTGATAAGGTCCCAATGTACCAGAAACGTACGGTGATAGTACATATGCAGTACACATGTTTTCGTCCATGCGTACATGCCGGATACACGTGTACCTTTATCTTGTACCCAACGTGTACTTGCTCGCGGCGCGGCATGCGTACCCGGCATGTACCGGTCGCCGGGTACATGTCAAGTGCATGTGTCCGTGTATGTACCTTATGCCGCCTAATACATGTTCGGTACGTATGTACCCGCAATGTCTTCCCGTATGCAGATCCATGCGACATGGGCAGGAGCGTCGGGGACGCCCTCGGTATCTTCGCCCGGCCCCGGCGCATGCATGGCGACAACACGGTCGACAACGACCCGTTCACGACACCGACGATGTCGATGCAAGGTGCGTTCTTCCCTTCATAAAGTAATACGTGCATCCCGGGTACGCGCGCACCTTACCGTTCTTCAGTTGGTACATGGCCGGTGTGACGTCGGTACATACGTACCGGACACTTACGCATGAAGGTGAAACGAAATATGCCGGAAATTCTTGCTTATGGTCACAATGTGCGCCGGAGGCCCTGCCAAATTTTTTATTTTGCGTGGGCGCGTCGTGTGGGAATGCCTTAGTGGGAGAATGTGTCCGCATTCACCGTACACGCTCGGTACACATGTACCCACGTCGTACCATTGTGATTATTCCCAGGTGCATGTGTACCGATAATGTACCGACTGATTGTGCTTCGCAGGAACGTGCGTGGCGAGCGTCGTGTACCTCAACAATCCGACCTAAACCACTGGGTCGTGGCGGGGGGACCACGTGCACGTGGCCGCCGCCTTCACGTGGACGCGGCTTTATTACGATCAACGATATAGCCGATTATAATCAACCACGAAACTAATGAACATAAACTGAATTCCCATGGCATGTACGAACGACAGAAGAGGACGGCAGCAATGAACCGCTGCATATATATACTTAAACAAAAGAATACATGGTACACTGATAGCAATATTAGGATTACATTCCCACTCGGCAAGTTTGCACGACATTACCACGATATGCAGGCGAACCCTACCGAAACCCTACCAATTAAAGACACAAATGACTTCACACAGCCCCATATACAGAGAGGGGCAGGAAAAAACTTTAGGGAATGGCTCAGGAGGGTAGGGAGACACGCTACACAAAGTATGAGGGCGAACTGCCGACACTCGACCACAAGCGAATTCCCAAAAATGCTCTACGTAAAAGTAAAAAAATTTGGAAAACACACCGAAACACCCCAAATGTTTTGCACAACTAGGGGACGACATACAAAAAATGATGCCCGCCAAGGAAATGATATTAGGGGCGTTACATATATGGATTTAGGGCAATGTAACGCTGTAACCATAAACTCGACAACAACGAAAACACTACAGCGACACCCGAGATGGACAAGACAGGCCCAAAATAAGCACCCCAACCAACCAAATGACGCACTACCACCCACCCACTTAAAACGGAACTGCGAGAACAGGTGTTCCGCTCGGGTAAAACAAACTGGCTAAGCTCCCATAATCAGTCCGGCCGAGTGCTTTTATCATGCATCTCGGAAACCCGGATAATACGAAGTGATGACTGACAGTACAGTACTACTGTACTGTCATCCTAGCTACTAGCGGAGTCACGGTTCCGATCAGAGACGGGTCAGGCTAGGGGCTATCAGAGCCCATAATAATAACCCTGAACCTAAAGTCCAGCACACCACCCGGAGCTGTGACTGTAGCCAATAGGGCTAGGCAAGCGGAGCTAACTAAACAGATAACAAACAGCACTTTGCTGGAAACAGATTACTTCTAGCTGGGTGCCCGGGGACTTGTCCCGGCACAACCCACCACTGCGGCTAAGGCTAATCACACCTCCAGGACCTTAATCAAGCAGACTCAGCCACTGTAAAGCTGGTCGGCAGAGCCGAGTTCAGCAGACGGATTCCAATCAAGAAAAACATCCGAAGTCAATTGAGAAGAGAATTTGTGAGTACTGACACCACCAGACCCAAGTGGGTCAGGCGGATCCCAAAGTGGAGTGGCAAAGCCGTCAGATTGCAAAGCCGCTGAAGTCGTTTGAGAAAAGAACGGTGCCACATCCCGCGGCGGCAATGACGAACCAGTAGCAACCACAGGCGGGCAAAGGGAATCCAGTAATGCACCACCGGGATGAACCGCACCGCAGCCGTAGGTGGCTCCGGGCTCAACCAGGCCCCTGACACCACCGCCGACCACGAGTGTCGGCATCGCCGTAGCACTGAATAGAAACGTAGCCACCATGAAAAGAGTGAGTGCAAATTCTCCGATGCCAAATGGCCTGGAGCCTCTGGGGACTCCGAACCGCCGAAATGCCGTAGCCGCCGGCGGTGCACCCCCCTCAATTCCAGTCAGGCAGACACCAGGAGGGCAGTCCGAGCCCTCCCCATCATCATCGGAGTCACACACCTCAACAGGCTCAGGGTCAATGTCAAACCAGTCAGGGTGGACAGTGTTGAATGTTTTGAAAGAGTTGTCAGCAGGAGCCATCGGGCCGAGAGCCAGAGAGGCAGACGGCGGCACGAAGGCGGCACGGCTGACCTCATGCAAGTCAATCGGCTTACCATGCACGGGTGCAGAGGCCTTCGGCAGCAGCCGCTTGCTGGCGGTCGGCTCAGCGACACCACCAGCAAGCGGACCGCTGACCTCAGCAAATGCAACACGGCCAATGGAAAGGTGCTCATCAGGTGCAGACTCAGCAGAGGCAGCAGCATCCTTGAACTGCTGCAGAGCCGTAGGCTCTGGAGCAAAGGAATGCGCAGACAGCTCACAGATTTCAGGTTGCCCCACGAGAGCACACAAGTGCTCCATGGACCCCTCATCCCCAGCGTCATAGTACCGCTGAAAACGAAGGGCAAGCACGTCGGAGTCATAAGACTCGACGGCTTGGCAGTAGGATGCCGAGATGGACAGTGGGTGAGTGTCCTTGTGAGGACACTCACTCAGCCAATGCTTTGACCCAACGGCGCGGCACTTCTCGTGCCTGCACGTTGGGACAAAGGTGCCAGACCGCTTGTCAAAAGCCACCTCCGAAGAGGCGGAGTGAGCAAGCGGTTGCACTCCAGGTCGGTGGAAGTTGCGCGGAGTGTGTTTCCCAGGGGGCTTGGAGCCACCCTTCTTAAGGGAATCGACATCCCGCTGCAACTTGACCAACTGAGCACTGAGCCGATCAATGGCCGAAGCCAGGCCAGTGTCAGTGGTGCAAGATGCAACAGACATGGGCCGCCCCGCAGTGCGCTTGCCCGAGAGCCGCCCGCAGCGGTACTGCTCGCGCACGCGCGCCTGCAGGGTGAGCAGACTCACAGCCGCACGCTGGTCAGCTCGAGCAAACGAGTCAACCAGCGTGGCGTAAGCCGGTCCAGACAGGGCAGAGAGGAATTGCCTTTTAACAGCGTCTTCGGGCAGCGTCGTCAGACGCTGCGCATCCCGAAGACAGCTGTTGAAAAGGCGAATCCCCGCATCAGGGTCACTCTCGTCAGAAATCTTCACGTCAAGCAGTTCAGTCAGAGCGTCGAACGGAGTCGACGCGTCAGCAAGCATACGCACCACCTCCAGGGTGGCGCGTTTGCCATCAGCAGGAACATCCGCACCAGAGGCCTCTACCCAATTACGGGCAGGAGACCCTGGCGCAGTCAGCAGCAGCAGCACAGAGTACAGCAGTTCATTTGCAGCAGGCAGAACAGGGGTGTCAGCAGCAGTCAGTTCAAACAGGGGTGCGAATGCCGGCGACTGCAGCGTGAAGAGCTGCTGAAGTTCGGATACCAATTGAGAAAAAATGTCCGAAGCCGATGTTTCGTCCCCACGAAATTTTGCTGCTTTGTCGCCTAACACCTTCGTCGCTGCGGTTTTTGAACTCTGAACGTCGAATGAATCTCTGCGCAGCCGATGAACGAGCGTGGCAGCCGCAGTCGAGGACTCCGACGCAGCCGAATCCAAGTGCGGAGTCGTGGGCGTGGCTGCATGCAACGCTCCAACATCATCGAAAATTGTCGCTAATTTACGCGCCCTAGCGCGCGTACGTGGTCTTTGCGGTGTATCCATTATAAAAATGACGGTGAGACGGGTAGTGTGGGCTAGCGTGGCGGCAGTAGAAAGTTCAATAAACGCAGCGGCCAATCCCTGCAGAAGCCTCAGCAACAAGAACAACATCAAACAGGTCATGAGCCGATTGGCTAAAAGTGGTTGCGAGCCACAATACGCGGAATGTCCTCTCCACCGGCCAGGTGAAACGTAAGAAGAAGCCATAGCGAGCGACGATACTGCTGCCGAAAAATGTCCGTAAAACTGATCTCCACTTCAAAAGAAGGCCATACCGCGAAAAGACGAACTACCGCCTAAGGGGGCGCCCACCCCATCTCTGTGTCAAAACTTAGCCAAACATGGCAACAGCTAGGCGCTGTGCCATCAGAATTACTAGGGAAGTGGTGACGCGCATAACCTGCGAGAACAGGTGTTCCGCTCGGGTAAAACAAACTGGCTAAGCTCCCATAATCAGTCCGGCCGAGTGCTTTTATCATGCATCTCGGAAACCCGGATAATACGAAGTGATGACTGACAGTACAGTACTACTGTACTGTCATCCTAGCTACTAGCGGAGTCACGGTTCCGATCAGAGACGGGTCAGGCTAGGGGCTATCAGAGCCCATAATAATAACCCTGAACCTAAAGTCCAGCAGGAACTACTGTAGTACAAAGGCGAACCCTAAAATAACCCTAACAACGAGGGACGCAAATGCACGCGCACGGCACGACATGACGGGAAAGACGTTAGGAAACTTCAGGGAATGGCTCTGGAGAGCAAGGAGAAGGGACACACAAAATACTGGAGCAAACTACCAACATTCGACCACAAGCGAATTCCTAAAAAATGCTCTACGTAAAAATAAAAAAACGGAAATTGCGGGTGCACGTGTACCCACCATGTACCATAGGTCAGTACGTGTGCACCCGGTCGCAACCGTTTCCAGTGTTGGCCCGGTACACGTGTATTTAGCCTGCACCCGTAATGCAGTGCACGCGCGGTACATACGTCCCCGGCATTTCCGTAGTGCTTAGGCGCCATGTGTTGTTTGCAGACGGCGCACCTTCAGGTCAAAGGCACCGAAGACCGCCAAGTACAAGGTGCACATCGACCAGGACCCCATCCCATGGTTGGGAAGACAATACACAAAGTATGAACGCGCTCTACTCGAAGGTTGCCCTCCTCGATGCCGCAAGTTCAATCGAGTGCAAGTGGGTACGATGAAGTTCCGGACCGCATCCATGGACAAAAAGTTCAAGACAGTGCAATGTTACTTCCGATCCTTTTACGTCGAGAGGGTGAGGACGAAAGGTCGCGAGCAAACAAAGGAACAAACAGACCGGTGAGTACACAATCATGTACCACCAGTACCCGTACACCCTCGGTACATACACACCTAGCATGGGAACGCGTGGGTACATGTGTACCCGTCATGGCTTTATGTTGGGTACGTCCTGGGTACACATGTACCAGTGTACAGTAGTGTGCAGGCCGAACATGCACGAGCCGAGCGGTGCGAGACTGATTTGATATCGATGTGATGGTACATACGTGCTTGATGTCGGGAGGGGGGGATGCTTATATTCCAGGTTCGGCCGGGTGGATGCCATCTATCGAGTGGAGCTTGGAGGAAGACCGTACGTGTTTGTCAAGGTTTCGTGGCTCAAGAAGCCAACTAAAGCTTTAACGGCCGCTTTGCGTGCGAGGCATTCCATCATAGGAGCGGATAGTGTTTCAAACTGCTTCTACGTATTGGACCCAGAGAATCCGGCCACTGAATTCGATCGAAAAGAACCGTTTATGCTTGCCGAGGAGATTGCTTCTCAAGTGGTGATTCGAAAACATCCTTGCATGGAAACCGCGGTGGTCTTGGATCCGCTAGCCGACTTCTTTGAGCAGATTGTCCGAGATGAAAATCCCAGTGACAATGAGGCATGATAGATAAACATAGGTAAATGTGATTGTATATAATGATCGTTTTTGTTATGGTGAATTGTTAAATTGACACATGGTACATTATCGGTACACGTGCACGCCATATATAACACGCGTGGGGTAACTATGTACCCAAGTCGTACTAAGCGGGTGCGTTCACATGTACCCAGCATGCCCTAGTCTGCCATTTGGTACATGTCTGGTACATGTGTACGAGAAACCATGTACCCAGCACGTACTCAGCATATACTATATGGTACACGTTAGGTGCATGTGTACGGGGGACCATGTACTCGGCATGTACCTACAGGTACCCGCCTGGTGCATGATGGGTACATGTGTACGGAGTCGATTGCGTACACATGCACGCCGCATGCACCTATTTCTTACTTGTGTACCCGTCGACGGGTACACGTGGGTACACGTAGGTACACGCCAGTCCTGTTTTTCGGGTGTCCATTTATGAAGGTATAACTCAATAGTTTGCATCGAAACTTGTCAAGGATGTCTTAGTCACTTATGGCCTTGACATATATGTGAAAATATTGCACTTTTTTACAACTCGGATTTTCACTGAGTTTTGGGCCCCAAGTGGGGAGTGGGCAGGTACATATGTACGTTGTCCAAGTACATGGGAGGTACATGCTTGGTACATGTCGGGTACAGGTGTCCTAAATTTGTAGGGTCGTAAGCCTAGAAAGTGGTCATCCACCTTACCTGAGCTTTCCCATTTCACTTTTTTCATGAATATGGCATACTTTGTATATTATCCTGATGAATTATTGCATATCTCAGCAGATATATCATGTTTTGGTCATATCCATTGAATTACTCTAAATCACCTAGTACGCGGGACTCCGTAAGCCACAAATCCCTTAAAAAAATATGCAAAACGGAGGGAAATCGCCATAGTGATTAGTGGGGGTACTTATATATCATATTTATGTGCTAGTTCCACGAAAAAACCTCGAAAAAATGATACCCCCAAAAATGAGAGTAAAGTGAGAGTAAACCCACTCTCATTTTCGCGAATATTCCGTTGTTAGACACTTCGCCGTCGGCGTCCTGGGCAGTGGTAGGTATCGCAACCACCCACACCGCACCAGGCTCCATTTCATTAAATGGAGGCCTGGCACAGGGAACTTCACTCTCAAGTGGGCCATGTTCTCTGGTATCTTTGAGAACCCTGTCCATGTTGGAGGCTACCATTCCCCCACCTTCGTAGCTTTCACACCACCAGCTGTATGCTGGCGAAGCCACTGTCTGGTTACCCTCTCCTGCCAGCAGTGAGGGAATCATATCCCACACTGTCTGCCAGTCCGGAGGAGCGTTTCTCATTGTATTCTTCTGTTCAGGAGACAGTGCCATGCCTGTAACGGACCCGAGTCTCTTCCTGACGGTGGCGTCGTGCTGACGCCGCATGTTTTCGTAGAGGAGGACGAAGTCTCGCACGAACTTCGGCCGATCTTCCTGCTTCGTGCCCGTGTACGTGGGCAGTGTTCCGAAGGAGAATCTGGTGGAGTCACCGTGCTCCATTACGTCGTCAAATATCACCGTGGGCGCCTGCACCACAGTTACAGGCTCACTTTGGCCTGCTGAATCTTCCAGCTCTGGAAAATGCTGGCTAACTCTGGCTCTTTGAATCTGTCTCTGAGCTCTTTTCTGCTTCTGAAGCTCTCCGGTAGACTCCGTAGCTAATTGTCCACTAATGTGGAATCATCAGGATCAGTATGGAAGCCCGTTTCACTCCACACTTTCCAGCTTACCAGTACGGAAAGTCCGTTCTTGGCCTCACCTTCTAGTGCTTCGCTCTACGAGGCACCAACTGTGAGGATGGTTCCACTCATAGTCTCTCACAACTGTCGCTGTAAATCCAGTAAATAGTGAGACTCCTGCTTCACTCTGCCCCTTCAGGTGTACCAGTACGGAAAATCCGTTCCTGGCCTTACCGTCCAGTGCTTCGTTCCACGAGGGCACTGTCTCCCAGAATTGCCCAGAATGTCATGAATGTCGCTGTCGCTGTATGTTAATCAACTACCGAGTCGCCAGGATGCTCGCAGTATAAACAACTCATTTCGCTCCGTCTTTCCAAGCTTGCCAGTACGGAAGGTCCGTTCCTGGCCTCACCCTTCACGGACTTCGCTCAACAAGGCTGCATCTCCGCGCATGCGGTTACAGACGAAATGTCTGTAACGAGGCTCATTTTTGTTTTGAAAAAGACTGAATAATCACAGTTCTGACGCTTACAAGGAAGGAAATACCTCAAGAAGGTACAAGTATTCGCACATAAGATGGTATCACAACACAAATCTTTATATCATTAAACACTACTGTTATCGCGGTCTGAGCAAGGAAGTCTGGATATTCCTACTTCTGCGAAGGCAAAACAAAAATGAGCGTCTGCTCAACTCTCCTGGCGCCGCCCTATATCTCTTATCGCTATCTCCGGAACACTGTCACCAACTGTCTCTTCGCTGTCACAACTTGTCAGGCTACTGTCACCAACTGTCTCGACTAGCTCGTAACCTGTACTGCGCTAGTCACATGTTCGTCATCAGGACTACTGTCCCAAGTGTCACAACCCGGCGATAGTACACGACAAGCCGCGGTTTGTGACAACCTCACTAGTCGGGGACAGAAGTTTTTTGTGCCCATTTGTCAGGACGACCGACTGGCCCAATCGATCCATTGATGTGGCATGACAATTCGCCCGCTTGGACACTGCACGTAACTTTGGTTGGAGCCAAAATGAGCAAATGCTATGTATTGAAATATCGATGCGTCCAGGAGTTATATAAAATAATATGACATACACATATGGATCAGCCTAGTTGGAAATCTTGGCAAAGCTGGCGCCAGCCAGGGGAATGCGAAGTACGAGCGAAGGGAGTATCCAAAAATGGCCGCCGCAGGCGCCGAAAATTTTCGGGAATATTCCATCTTTATTTCGGCATATATTCCAAAAACTTTTAAGGAAATATTCCCTAGAATTCCTCAGCGCCTTTGACGGGCATTATTCCTTTTGGCATACATATTTCCTTTCAATATCGAATATGCCGAAGATGGCAAACTCAATATGTATCGCGTCTGGAATTTTGATGCGTGGATGAAGCTCATTTCCGGCTAAACATGATTAAAATTCTGATATGAAAACCCAAGCTTGATTTCATTCGTATTGCTATTGATACCGCCTATATTTTACTTATCAATTTGGAGATGTCGAGGTCACAGCAAGAAACACGGTAAAGGTTACGAAATGAAAATATACTGTCAATTATGAAGTTTCACTTGGTACGTTATTCGAAATTCTCAACATATTATGAAGTAACAATATATGCTTACTAGCTTCTGAGTCCTCTTTTTGGGCAATACCTACGGTGCGTGCACAAAGATGAAATGATCAACTATTACATGGCCATAAGTGAACTCGTCAGGCACCTAGGCATACGTGTAAGCGATCAAGTGATACGGTATAAACATCACCGCGCATGTCATCATTTGAAATGCACGTTGTTAGAAAACAACAAGTACGTACTCGAAGCAAAGGACATTGGGCATATCACTCGCAGGATAGTTACACATTTCTCTGCAGAGATAAAACAGTGTGTGATCTTATTATTTAAACTCACGTTGCACAGATATCAAAACGTTACATATATTATTACATAAACTAGGACATGCAACCGCCAGGTCTGAGTCTACGTGTGCGTGTTATTCAAAAAAGTTATCCTATCAGAACGCAGCCGTGGCATAGCTCAACTATAGAGTGCCTGTAAGGTAGACAAACGCAAAGTCAGGCAGAACGTTTGGGATTGAACCCAAGCCGAAGATTATCTTTGGACTTCGCCCTCGCTCACGGAAGCATCTCATTTGTGTCGCGAGGTCTTTTTATTTGTCGTGTCGCAAAAAGATTCGTTTATATTAACGACGCTTCGCAGCTTTTTCAGAAATATGCTGTTTTTCATTTCGTTTCCCTTAAAGGAGCGAAACAGGTTTCCTGGAAAAAAGTGACATCGTACACACCGCACCGCAGGAGATGTCCCTGAAAAATTATGCCGTTGGAAATTTTCCAAAAATTTCCTGCCGATGTCAGCAGTCCTATCCAGGATTGTGTTGAGCGCTCGCGCTTTACCGGCCAATCATGATACGATAGCATCTGAGGGATACGACGAATATGGGTCATAAGCGGAATAACCAATTGTAATTTTTATGCCCCAAAATTCTAAATGCGATCGATGCTCCAAGGCCAGAGGTGTGCGTCTTGGGCGAAAGCTCCCGCGTTTAATCTAACGGTTTATCTCAGCAGTCCTACCCCGGATTCTCTCGACCGATCGTTCGTAACCGACAGCGAGAGACACGTTTAACAATTCAAAATTATACCACGAAGATATGCGGAATTTCCAATTATGAATTTGTCGCAACACTTCTCTACCGATCTCAGGAGTCCTACCCAGGATTCTCTCGATCGATCGTGAGTAACCGACAACGAGAGACACGGGTAATAATTCCATATTTTACCCCGAAGATATGCGGAATTTCCAATTATTTACGCATCTCGCAATTCAAGATATGATATGATATGATATGATATTCTGGCAAACGCCTCATTCTTCCTCAAGGTCTCATCCTGCGCCTACCTGCAGTCTCAGCGGCTTGTATTTTTGTTTGACTAATGTTTTTTACGCGCTACTGTTCTTTGTCGATATTTCATATTGACCATGTTTTCGTGTGCATGCGCGGAACCCGGCGGGGGGGGCTTCCTTCGATAATCCTACATGAGCCGCATCCCGCCAGCAGCCGATTCTAGTTTCCTGCGATATAGGGATATTTGGAGACCGTCGGGCGTCTTTACATTCTGCCTGACGGTTTGGGATCAATTCCCAAGAATTCTTCTTTCCTGAGCAGTGATTTACTTTTGCAGGTTGCCGTGTATGCTGTGCCTTTTTTGAAGCCGCCAGCAATGCTGCTGGCGGCATCCGTGTTTCCCACATGCCCTTCTAAAATGATGGGATGCTCGGAGACCGGCGGGTTTCTTTACAGCCCGCCGGTTTGGGTTCGATTCCCAACATCTTTACTGACCAGCGTTTCGTATTTTTGCAGGTTGCCGTGCTGACGCTGTCCTTCTTCTGAAGCCGCCAGCAACGTTGCTGGCGGCGTTGACTTCCGTTGCCCTGCATTGTTTACGCAGTTGATTTCTTGTAGTAATTACAGACCTCCTGTTGAACTGGTCCTCGTCTGCTGTCAAAATTAAGATATCTGGTGAGTAACCTTCCACCCGAGGACGAAGTACCGGCTGTCGGTATATCGGGTTTGATTCCCAATGTGCTGACAGATTCCGTGTTCGTGTGTTGCAGGCGGGGAACGGCATAGATTTCGATATTTTTACCTGTTGCTAACTTTGTAGGCCAGTTTCACCTGTTGCCTTGGACTGGTGAACCCTTTAAGTAGAAGCCTAGTCTAGAACGAATGTGTAAAACAATATGAACTGTGTCATATTTTAAGTTGTAATTTGTGAATGCCGTGAATGTTTCTTGAATATGCTTGCTTGCTATACCTGTTTGCCTGTGCTAGCATGCATATATTTATATAGCATCATCCAACTAACGATTTAATAGAGTGCGTTGCATATCATTCGCGTGGTGCTATTTATTTAATAAGTGTGTATTTCAAGTCATTATCGCGGTACTATTCGTTTGTGTTCCCCCTGGCTTATTTTCATTTTCGGAAATTTTCTGTGAATTTTCACGACAGAAATGAGCGTTGCGCTCATGTTTGTCGCAGGTGCGACAGAAATGAGCGCAACGCTCATTTATGTCGCACGGTATAATTGCAGTTTTGTCGCACGGTGCGACAAATAAAATAACCTTGCGACAAAAATGAAGTGCTACCCTCGCTCACAGAAAGGGCAACCGAATCACTATCATTAAACAGCAAGTGAAAGTAAGCCAGATAGGTGCAGCGGATCCCTGCTGACGATCCCTAACATGCGCTAACTCAGTCGTGCGCTCGTGTGCACGAGTGAAGGCAGGGCATGCACGAAACATCGGTTGGAAAGGCCAACCAAGACGCGGCTGATTCCTGCAAACATACCACAGTGTCCAGTCAACGAAAGCGTAGTTGGGATATGCCCCAGGCCGAGGAAAGTAATTCCGTTCGGACTTGGCCCCAATATGACTTTCAAGGACTGCGGGAGCTGAGATAATCAGCCATTAAACTTCTTAATCTACACAGCTCGATGCACGCGCACTGCGATGTGCAGACTTGTCGGGCATCGATGACAAGGGCCCGGCGCGCATTATCGCCAACGTGCGGCTTCTTTGTAGAAGGGGGGCACTACATGCAGGCATCACACAAACCCCGCCAAAACAAGAATAAAATGACGCAACTCTTTTGCCCTGCTAGCCGTGCACCGCCGTCAAATATGAAGGAAATGAACGTGAGTTTGCGAATTTACTTAGCGTTAGGCCAAACCCACGCAGTATCATTTGTAAGACTGAGTCGGCACTCGACTGTAATTCTGTTGTGTTCCTCGGACAGCGAGTCGATATTGACACTCGTGCCGATGGCGCTGGCGTCGTGGGCGGGTCGTCCCAACCACCCTTCAATAACCTGCTCGTCCGAGCCTCGTCCCAGCCTACCCATAGTTAATAGTGGTAGTCGTCCCCACTCGTCCCAGCCTCGAAAATTGCAACTCGTATGATGGTGACGAGTGTCACGGGGTGTCACTCGACTGTAGTGACGATGCCGTTGGATCTTTATTGAAAGACCCAAGGAATATCTTTGAGTCGTCGCTCGTCGGGCAAGCTCATAGCAAGTCCCATATATAACGCTTTTAAATTAGGCTGACATTCTTGGCAGAGTTAACAGTGTCCCGCGCCAGCCGCCTCGTCCTGTCGTCCCAGCCGCAGCCTCGTCGCTCGTGTCGATGTGTGTGATACCTGGCGTGGGTGACACTCTCGACTCTGACTCTACTGTGACACGGCCTATAAAATTTCACTTCATGCGACATGACATGACACCGTATCGCGTATGACCGCGCCCGTGTCGCAGCTAGCCTGTTCGGCCTTTTTTACCCCACCCCTTCCCAAAGTACGAGTCCTACGCCAATCGTCCCCAGGTCCGGAATTTTTGCACGAGCGCCTGGCTGGCGCCAAGCGCCAATGATTCCAACTAGGTACATCAGTATGAATGCGGATATCGAAATACGCAGTAATGCGCACTTTCTCGCTCACAGCAATCGCGATCAATCTCGATATATATGATATATTTTAAAGATATATATATATATATATAACGAGGTATCAGAAACTTCATTGTAAGGTTCACATCTCACAATTGAAATGTCAATGGCACAGCAAACAAACAAACTCATTCAAATGCCAAAACAAATACCTGGGAAAACATCATGCAATTTCCCAGCGTTCACCCATGTTGATAATCATGACTAGCCCTGCAAGCAATTCCGTAGCCCTGCGAGCCGTGGAAGGCAACCACTATCCGCGTGCTCCATGTTGCATCCTCCTCCTCCTGAAACAATCGGTATTGCCTGCGTTGTACACAACTGTCGAAGAACTTCCGCGCCGATTTCCATAACGAACCTCCAAAAGACTCCATCGCAAAAGGCACAAGCGTGTGAGGCCAGATTGATCCGTACAATGCCCTCTTGGCTCGCTCATGTACCGCCGCAGCCCACAGCACCCCGGTCTATATACGAGGCACACCAAGGGAATGCAATACGGCTCACGTCAATCACGATATGTCTGCCTCGTCCAGCATCATGGTTGAGCACTGTGATGTCGGGCTTCCAATCAGGCGAATACCCATGATGATTGCGATATCCTCCACGACGGATGACAAAGACTGGATCAAAGACTTGCTTCAGCATGGATGCCAACACATCATGAACGGCATGATATGCCGTGATAGCCCATCCACGCCGGTTCGAATATATCGATAGGTTTGCGTATACTGTATCGAGTTCGCGCCTTGGTGGATCGCGGAATATCAATTCGTGTCTGTATACCGTATATTCGGGTTTGGATTATTCGCGGCATCTTCAGGGTGTTGCGGCCATTCAATAGGCAACTGCGCCGTGGGTGGTGCTGCGGAGCAGATGAGTACATATGGCGGTGCATCTGATCTTATTTTGACATCGGGCGGCACGTTCCCTTGGGGTTTTGGTGAGTAGGACATCATCATCGACAACGTGCCTTAGCCCTACATATCACGAGTACCGCTGGTTTACTGGTTCAGCTACATCAACGAACACCGCACCTACAACAAACACATCTGGGTTCTTTTATGTATGCGCTCAGTTTTTACATTCACCTCCCATCCTGAGTTTCCTTCAATACCATTGCGTGCTCTGGTTTTTAGCTACAGGGGCCTAGGAAGTGCCTCGGATTTGTCAGAGTTGCAAAGTAAAAATGCACGTTCTCCGGGTTTTTAACTTGTTGCGGTGCCGTGACACCTTAGCTCTAGTCACCAATCGGTGGGCCGAAATCTATTAGACAGCCCTCGCGAGAGTCCTAGTGCACCAGGCCCATAGGGCAGATCTCAAAAGCTTAATCTGATACTAGTGACTAGTCTATATTGGTAGTGTCACGGACCGGAGAACATACCCACAAGCAACTTTCTAGGTATATAAAGAATCTAAAACCTTGCCAAATATTCCAAATAGCACAATGGCGATGATCGTGCAAGCTGGTCACCCAAATTCAGATTGTAACCTTCCGGAAGTACAGAAATAGGAGTCTAAAAGACTAGTGAACCAGCCAAGGAACCAGGTAAAAGACCGGCCACTAGTGGTTTGAGCTTGATTAATCTTGAAAATGTCAGGGATCCCAGGTCAGGTCAGATTGTAATCTTCCTTTCGCGTCACAGTGTCCCTCTCTACACTTGTCCCAGTTATCTGAACGGAGTCTGTCCCCTTGGCTAAGAATACATAAGTCAAGCCAAGTCTTATTCAGATGAATATCGCTTCCACATAAAAGCCCTACTCTTTATGGCGTTTTGTAGGGTACAGATTACACATTGAGCTGTGCGGCTACGCCTCATTCCAAGCAGCTGTCGAATTCTATTCAAAAGCTGCCAGGCCGCATTACTTTTGGTAGAACCTCCTTTAAAGCCTGCTAAAAAACTGGCAGTAACACAACAAGGGCTTCCCCTTCATAGCATCTTTTTCACCAGACCTCCACTACCGCCACTGGATGCTGTCGATGAGTTCTTGAAGTGGCGCAAGCTCTTTCTTATCAACAAGCGCGAAGTGCTGTGAAAAAGAACACACCAGCCACTTCTCCGCCGAATCATACACCGGGACCGACTGTCCTGAAGTCGGAGTGTTTTCAGGGAATCTCGGCTTCAAACTTGCATGGCAAACCTCACTTTACACAACCCACAGGCAAATTGCCAGAGCAGAGAACATTGTGCTTGTTATGGTTATTCCTGCAAGAGCGATTCAAGCAACCTGCAAATTCAAACCATGCTACTGAAACTTGCAACTTGAAGTAAGATCTTACACGCACATCTTGAAACTTGCAGTGCCGAAAATTTATACAAGGTCACCTGACAAAAGAAGATGAAGTGCTTGAAGCAAGTATTTAAGTGAGCTTCCTCTCCAAGAGCGCAGATCTTCTGGAAGTGGGAGTGGTAAATGTGCGCGTACCTGTTAATAAAAAGCTGTTTCAGACGAGGGACTCGCAAGACATAGCATAAAGACGACGTGCGGCCTCCGCCACACACGCAGACGCTGCTATTTGTACTGACCGACTTTTGCACTTGGGTATTTCCAAACAAATACACGAGGGAGGCGACTGATAGCAGCGTACAGGCAACAAACAGTGAAAGTGAAGGTGAAGAGCTTGCAAAGTGAAGACTTCTTATAACACCCAGCATAATCACAAAACCGACTACCCTTGATTTGTGCTTAATACGTTGTCGATATACCTTTATATTCACTTAAAACTTCACAGCACAGGAAAGGAGGCTTAGTCAAAACTGTTTTTTCAAAGAAGAAACAACGAGGCAACAGGGAGAAGAAAAGTGCGCTCTTGACCACTGTGAAGTAGGTGACTGAGCCGGAGCTAGTTTTGAGAAGCTATGCAAAAGGGAAGCCGCTTTTGCCGTGAATGACTTGGCCTGACCAACAGCCGGGTCTTGCAAAAACCGTATGCCGTACACCTCACGTGGCACTGAATTCTGATTCAACCAACGGGAATCTAGTTGCAGTGTGAACCGTTTCGGGTCTTACACTCGAAACAAACGTTTGCAGATAGTTCGCACCACCTCCTCAAAGTTGCGTGGAAAAGGAAGCCCCAGTCGTTGCGGAAAAATCTGCAGTAGAGTGAGCACGCCCACTCACTCATCTTCATATTCCGCGAGCTTCTCGAAAAAGTCTTCAAGGCAACACCAGAGTGGGTTACATTCCAAGCACCCGCGTGCAGCAAATCCAAACACTATTTTCCAGACTGCGCTGCTCAGAAATGATCCTCTCGCTGAAAGCCATAGAGCAACTGCACGGCCAGTGCTTGTGAAAGATATCAACAGTTTGAAAGGAGGGTAAAAACCTTCTCGTCGTCGAGCTGGCATTCGATCCATTCCATCAAATATTCGATGTACTCAGGTGCTGAACATTCTATTGGCTTTTTAACCTGAAACGGTGTCACTTGCAACAGGGTTTAAAAACCTGCAGTTGTGAAAACCGGTGAAGGCACGAAAACAGGATGTGTAGTTTCTCCCACCTTTACACCATCGGCCCAACGGTATTCATACTTGGGACCTGCGCACATGGTAGGGCAGGTTTCTGGTGTGCAAAATTCGGTAAGCGTGTTGTACAATAAGTTCACAGCATTGTAAAAGTCCACTGTGTTTACAGCTAACCACTCGCTGAGATCTTCACCTGGCGGCAAACTCACCTGAAGGTGCCAGAACAAACGCAAACGCGCGAAGTCAAAACCCGAAAAATACTGTTCAAGCTCACAAGGTCTCACAAGACAGGTCCAGTGGGCAACGCGCCAACAAAGTTCACATATTTGGCGGCGGAGTTCATACACGTGTCTTGGAGAATGCACACTGTAAAAATCCGTTCGTACAAGTGTGTACTAGGTTCGTTCTATATTTTGGTGCCACCCAGCCTGCAAACTCAAGTCCTGTTATACACGACCTGGGAGACGACGCAAAGTAGGAGACACAACTTCTTGGGATAAAGCCCCGTGTTTCTTGGTTTGATACCAACTGAAAACAGGGTGGTAAGTGCAGAAGACTCGCGGCGACTAGTTTAAATCTGACAAAGAAAAATGTGGAAACAGTTACAAAACGCAATGAAAAGGTATAGAATGACAACATACTGCTTCACGCAAGTTGCCACTTCCAAGCGTAGCATCAATATGCTTACGCAGCTGAGCGCCCTTCGTTCCTGCAGGCGCGCTCTTCTTCGGCCGGAACGTCCGAGAGTTCCTGCATCCACGGCTCACACACACACACAGGCAATCCTAAACCGAGCAGAGCAGATCATACGAAGCCAGGTATACGGCCCATTTAGTGTTGAGGGACACAAGGGAGATGTTGCAAGGCGTGCCACTGGATCATACAGGATAGAAGTTCGCTATTCCGTAGCGCACAGTTTGGAGCACTTGAAGGGTCCGTGCCGTGAACGAACCTCCCAAGGCCGAAAAGGCTCATACTAAGGCTTGAGTTAGCCAGCTTGGCGACCTTCTGTTACCACGTTTAGTTTAACTTTGCACGTCTCAGCAGAGCTTTGCGCATTATATACGTTTAAATATGTTTGACGCCTATGAATAACCTGAAAACCGGAAATGATTTTACAGGGCTATGTAAGTTTGCAGGAGAGCTTCCTCGCAAATTTCAGGATTGAACGTTCAATATACTCTTCGAAACAATTTTCGTAACAGACAACAACTGTGCCTTTCATTTATTTTGCAAACTTCGGCTTCGCTGGTTTCAGAACTCATGTACACACTGACACAGGAACTGATCCACTTTCACATGATTGATGATACACTCATACAGATTGTTTTTTTCGGTGTATAAATATGGGTGGTCCGCAAATACACTCTGATGACAGTCGACAATTTATAATTATCTGCAAGCCAAAAACTGTCCGCGATGTCGATGTGTTCACCGTCTCGCGTCTGCTGCCGGCGACGTTCATTGCGGTCACTGTGTCGCTCTCTCTCACGCGATAGACGCAGACGCAGCCGTAGCCGCAGCCGTGACATGCAGTCATCATGTGTCATCGGAAAAGTTGGACAAGTTCGAGTTCCCAGCGCCCGTGACACCCTGTCCCTTTAAAGAACCACAAAAAAATTTCTAGAGCAAAAGTTAATGTAGGAATTTCGAATTGTGAATTATTTGGCGCCAGGTTTCGTGATATCATATCAGTACTTGTACTCCTTGCTTATTACACGTATACTTATACTACACGTATTATAGAGCCCTCTACCTCCCGCCCCCTCGCCTGGACGCTGGAGTTGGTTCTTTTCTTCCGTTCCTACCGTTCGACCTCTCTTGTCTCCTAAACGTTGAAATTGAAAACCAAACTTCGTTTCCTCTCTCCACCCCTTGCGTCCCCACCTATCGACTCTTCCCTTTTCTTAAGTCATTTCTTAGTCTCAAGCACACGCTGGTGTATAACCCTCACGGGAGCATCGGTACGTTATATCTTGCGCTGCAGATTTGGAGTTTCAACACCGCGCACTTGCTTTACGAAAGGAGCTTCAGCTCCTCCGGAACAGCAGGAGACGTAGCTGGCTGCCGTATTTAATTGTAGACATATCTTGTGAAAACCTGGAGTGTCGGTACAAATTTGTGTGATGCCGATTTAGCCTGCAAGATCCGCTAGTGTGAAACCCTGCGTATCCTCCCGGTCCTTTGAGGGTTTGTACATGATATTTCCGCTCGTGTGACGTGCTATGCGCTCTCTGGGTACTCTAAGCGTCTGTACAAGATATTTCCGCTTATAATTCGAAAGGCTGCACTTACTTCCTGCCAGCGCGCTCGCTTCAACCGCGTGAGTGATTCTACATGTGGTCCAACCTCGCAGGTACCCTACTGGGAGGCAGCTTAACAGAGATCGTCTAAGCGCCGCTGGTCCGAACTACAATGGGTGATGCTGGTGCGTGCGCTTTTTCTGTTTCCTGCGCGTATCCTTCACTGTTCACAGAACTGTGCGCCGCTCCCTCGTCTTCGGGTTGAAGGAGCCGACGGCCGCGCCCGCCGGGATGTTGACGCACCTGCATATCGATTCGTCGGCAAAGCAAATGCGTCAAAAGGTCGGCGTACCGAGCTCGTATGTTTCGCGATGTGACTCCGGATGTTCCAAGTGTGAAACGGTTATCTTTTACTGAGGAGGAGGTGCTGAAAGGGTCGGGCGCTGACTGAGTGGACATGCTGAGGGCCGGAAGCATCTGGTGGTCCTCACAGGGTGGGACTCGCGGCCAAGCTTTGATTCCTCCGTGAGCAGGTGTGCCTCGGGCGATCTGGTGCAGCTCGCTTGCTGGCTGTGCGTTTACTCTGGAGGACGTTGCGTCGGGGTCACTAGTGGGTTCCGGGTGCGGCCTTGTGGGGAGGGCTTGGCGAGGCAGCGCGGTTGTTAGGTCTTTCTCGAGGGCTGTGAGGAACACCTTCTCGCGCCTTTGCTGCAGAAGCTACTACCTAAAGTTATGTAACATGTCACGACATCTTCTCAGTCATGAGTGGGCGGTTTTTAGGACGTGATACTCGTCCGTGGGCTAACTTTATGACTTAGTACTCGTCGGTGGGCTGTTCCAAAAACGTGGCAAGCCTTCATGGTGTTGCATGCATCTCCACACTCTCAGGAAATCTGACATTTGTATGACCTGATATGCGTCCATTGGCGGTTTGCCTGCCACACACCCATCGACGTTGCACTTCTTAGTGGAATAATTCTGCAATATATAATATCTGTTTCTTGCGGCGACCGTTCAAGGCGGGCTCTTTGTACGGCTTGATTCTCGTCCGTGATCCAGCTGTGTGCGTCGGCGTGAACTGCGTTCGCTCGTCCTTCTAGCCATCGCACAAAACTTGCAGCCGTCAAAGCTACTTTCCTTCGGACTCTGTGAAAGATTGCGCCAATTCTCACAGCTTACCTCCGTGGGCTTGGCTGTGAGCACTGCAAAACTTGCGGCACCTGTCGGAGAGCTGTTTCGGTGCCACGTGGTTCTTGTCTTCGAAGGCAGAAGGAGTTTCGACGGCCGCGCCCGATACACATAAGGGAGGAGGCGGAAGGGGTGTATGACAGAACTGAGTCTCCCAGGCGGCGCAGCACCACTGCCATTCCGTCACCGCGGCGGACCGGAAACGCGAGCCCGATGCGCAGCTCCCGACGGTGCGCGCGCCTACGGCCACTACACCCTTGCCGGCTTCCCGAGGCCACGCCGGATGCCGCGCGCGCTGCAACATTGCACTCGTCATCCGGCCACTTGTTGAGGCTCGTGGAGATATCCTCGGACCTAGAGACTCCGGAGGTTATGCCCTCAGCGCATAAACTGAGTTGGCGACTGGGAACATCCAGGCCTGTGCCGGTAGCCACGTGTGGCTGGAGCTTCACCGTGGCAGCACTGCAGGGAGCGAGTCACGAAGGTGGCGATCGGGCTACAGACCTTGTGGAGGGGCTTGTTAGTTGGAGGCGCGTGCAACTCATGCCGGGAGCGCTCTCCGCTGTGTAAGAGCTCTTGCTCGTGATGGGCGTTGCCGAGCTTGGTCTGCGCTCTTTCGTTGAGTTAGTGCGCTGCCTGGGAGATGCTGGACTGAGTATTCGCCGTAGAATGAAGGGCGTCCTCCTGGGCACGACGGCAGACCGCCTTGGCTCAAGGCGTAAGGTTGAATGGGGGTCAGTGCAGCTTGTGGAAGACTTGCCGGGTTGTGTGGAGTGCTGGGGGTGGGCGGGGCCTGCGCTCAGGGAGAGTGTTGGTGCCGTTGGAGCCTCGCGCATGTCCGACTCGGTGCGTGGCAGCTTGTCGCTGCAGCCGCGGCAGGTACGACACAAAACTTGCCGAGCCCTTTCTGCGCACATCCCGCGTCGAATCTAGAATATATATGTGCATACACAAATATGAGCACGCTGGAATAAGAGTTTGTTTCGTGCCAGATTCCTCAAGGCGGTTGAATGCTGGGCAGCGCGCATCCTTCAGGTCGGCCTCGCTGGTAGCACGCACCCTCATGAAAGTATGGGTGGAGAAACTGGATGGTGGTTGCGGGTGCCAGTTGGCGGGGCCCGGTATGCCTGCGGGTGATACGGGCAGCAGCCTTCCGGAGGTGGACGATGCTATGACCTGGGATGAGGTGGCAAACTTACATGATCTCACGATTGACGAGCTCATCAATACCAAACTCACCCTGAAGAAGGTGAACGCATATTTGAAGTTCAGCCTGCTGCACGCGCCAGCTAGGGAGAGGCAGGAATAAGCAGTGTGAGGTACGGAGCAGAATCTCTGCCGGCTTGGGAGGGTGGTGCAGCCGCGTTGAGCTGGGAATGTGTGTTCTTGGTGGGAAAGGGATTTCGCTACGCGATCTCTCTGTGACAAAAGGAAGTTTGACACTCCGTGGCTGTGGTTTGTGTAGGCGGAGCCTCGCGGGAATCGGAATGCACTCCGTGGCGGTGGATTGTGTAGGCGGAGCCTCGCTGGAATCGGAGTGACACTCCGTGGCGGTGGTTTGTGTAGGCGGAGCCTCGCGGGAATCAAGATTTGATGAAGCAGCACATCAAGTTGCTCAGGATTTGCTGCAAGCACCTCGCGGCGGAGCACGCTGCGGCAGAGGAACGCGGCGATGACTTGTCCACACAGCTTGCGCAGGAGCAGTCCAACGCGCAGGCGGAGAAGGAGGCCCGCATGGCGCTGGAGGTGGAAGCTGGCGAGATGCGGGTGCGCTGAGCTCGCACTCGCCGCCCCCTCCACTCTCCTCCAAGTGACCTCGGCGCGCCTCCATGGCGGCTCACCGCTGGTGGCGTGTCAGCAGACGGCACGAGCGCCACTCCAACGGCCGCGGGGAGCGCACTGAAGCGTGCTGGGGTGGGCGGGGCAGGTGGAGCATGCGAAACATGATTCGGCGGCGCTCGAGCACCAGAAACAGATTGTTGAACTCGAGGAGAAAGTTTGGAATGCTAAAGAGGTGCCCTTCTGCCTCCGGGAGGGCTCCCGGTCGCATGGCGGAGGGGTGATGGATACGGGTGGCACCAGGGCTCTCTTGGCCGCGGTGTCCCCACGTCTGCAGTCCTCGTCCAGCGTGCCTCTTGGAACGCGCGTGCTGCTCCTGCAGTGATCGGTGAAGTGGCCGCCGTGGTCATTACTCTTCTGGAGAAGTGTTACCTGCCTCGCAGAGCCGTTCGATCGCGCGCTGACACTGGCGACGGTGGCGCAGGCGGCACGGGATCAGATGTCATCTTTGGAGAGTCAGAATCTGGAGCAGGGAGCTCAGCTTAGCGCTGAAACCAAGAAGGTGCCCAGCACCCCGGCACCCCGGCACCCTGGCTGATCCCCGCATCGGCGGCTCTTGTGCCTGGTACACCTTCATGGCGTCAGCTACATGGAGCTTGGACCGCGGGTGTGGCTGGTAGAGGAGCGCAGAGCCTGTTGGAGGGAGGGGGTGGCATCGGCAGGTAGAGGATCTCGCTGAGCTGCTGAAGAAAGCCAACGAGTATAACAAGAACATGCAAGAGCAACAAATCCAGCTGCGGACCGAGCTAGAGGAAACAAACACTAAACTGCAGGAGGCGACTTCCAAGCTCAGCATGCAGGTACGAAGACCATTCGGCCCCTGCCTCGTGCGCTGGGCGTGCCCCTCTCCCGGCACCCTGTTCACTGCTCTGCCGGGATCATGGGATCAGAACAGACGGGCCACCGGTATCCACTTTTTCCGTCGGTGACTTTTTGAATTTTATCGATCATTCAGGTTCAAAGCTATCAGCTGTTGTAACTTTGCCAGCTCGCCCCTCGCCGTCGCTTTCACTGAACTGCTCCAATGGCTGCTCCGATACATGTGAAAGCACGCACGGAAGGCCACCGGCAAGCAGTTTGTGAAATGGATTTGATCCTCCGAGCCGGGTGCGGCGGAGCGGTGGAAGCTTCCTCTGACGCGGGTTCCTCTTAGTGTGGTGTGAGTGTTGCTAGCAAAGGAAGTTCAGACCCATCATCACACACACACACACCGGGCCATATTTTCTGTGTGAGGGCAACCCAGTTTATCATTCTCAGCCCCTTGGGACAGCGCTTGGGCATTCTGGCCGTGGCGTGGGTGGGCAAGCTCTCTTGAGACCAGGCTGTAGGGGGCAGCGGGGTGATGTGGGATGTGGGCTTGGTGGTGGAGGGGTGGCTCGATTGGCGGAGGTGAGCCGGCTCCAGAGACACAGCAGCAGTGCGCCGGCAGGACAGCCGCAGAGGGGCTCAGGTGGCCCAGTGAGGCTCAGGGAGCAGAGGGGTGGTCTTGCGCGTGGGCTTGGTGGTGGAGATATGGCTCGCGCAGCTCGGGGGGCAGGGATGAACCGGCTTCAGGCACAAGGCGGCAGTGCGCTGGCGGTGCAGATGCAGAGGGGCTCGGGTGGCTCAGCGAGGCTTAGGGGGTCCCATTCTTCATTAGTGGACTCCGGAGAATCCGGATGAGTGTCCCGAAGTGTGTGCTGAATCCTTTGATCCCCGGCGTGGGTACATAGTGCAGTCTCCTGTGGCTTCGGGGTGCCAAAGGAGTCGCAAGGATAAGCATACACACACGCATGTGTGGGGGAGATGTGGGGAGGTCCGCGGGTGGAGTTGACACACGCCGGGCCCCTCAGAGCTCGGGGGCCCATCCCGGCAGCGATGACCACTTACAACAGGTTGCACGGCAGCATACGGCATCTCATCAGCTTCCGTGCCCACCGGGCGAGGTTGCTGGCCGTGCCGGAACTAACAGCAGTGCGCCGGCAGGACAGCCGCAGAGGGGCTCAGGTGGCCCAGTGAGGCTCAGGGAGCAGAGGGGTGGTCTTGCGCGTGGGCTTGGTGGTGGAGATATGGCTCGCGCAGCTCGGGGGGCAGGGATGAACCGGCTTCAGGCACAAGGCGGCAGTGCGCTGGCGGTGCAGATTCAGAGGGGCTTGGGTGGCTCAGCGAGGCTTAGGGGGTCCCATTCTTCACTAGTGAGCTCCGGAGAATCCGGATGAGTGTCCCGAAGTGTGTGCTGAATCCTTTGATCCCGGCGTGGGTACATAGTGCAGTCTCCTGTGGCTTCGAGGTGCCAAAGGAGTCGCAAGGATATGCATACACACACAC